>PVJD01013555.1:0-33418 GCA_004026545.1 Mormoops blainvillei
TTTCTATTTTTATGTACTAAAATATTTAAGACATACAAAGAGGTATTCCTAAAAAGTTACATGTAATTCAAATATGTCCTATTTGAGAAATTAATAATTTTGTAAAGTTAAGAGTCTGTAATTATAAACATGGTTAGATGCTTGAGGGTTGCAATTTTATTACTATGAAGGGCACACAGTATCTAAGCTTATTTTTATTGAAACATTATATAAAAAGCTGACGAAATATTCTGTAGTGTATTTGAAGTTAACATCTTGAAAAAATATTTCTTTGTGTTTCAAAATATTAACATCCTACTGTATGACTACACGTGTTTAATAAGAACATCTGATGTAGATATAAACCTAAAAGGAAGATTACAAAATAACAACATAATTAACATAAGTAGTTTTAAGTCTGTTTCCCGTTAGAATCCCCAGCATTTTCACCCTTCCCGGGACAGGTCCCTGCACCCTCTCCTTCGGCCTCGTGTCCCGCTCATCCACAGCAGGATGCGGCTGTGCGCGCTGCGGCTGAGCGGGCTCCCTCTCTGCTCCAGCACTGCTTCACCTGTCAGCCTCACCACTTCTGTGCAGGGGGCACACTGCTTCCTTGCTCTCTACCTGGAGTCTGACCTAACAGTCGTTTGCCATTCCTGGTGCTCTTTAAGCTGGTACCGGAAGTCAGAGAAATGCTTGAACTTCCCAACTATTTATGCTAGCAGTGATACAGACTCTTCATTACCACCTACATCAGCACTTCGGGCAGGGGGCTAGAGAGAAGAGGAAACTTTCCCTAAGGCTTTCCCTAAAGCATGTGTCTTATAGGATGGATTCTACTATGTTAGAATTTTAAATTGTAAAATATAGTAAGCATTTACTTTCTGAAACCAACATTAAAAGGTTTGAAATTAAGCTTTTGGGATGATTTTAATGAGTTCCCAGGATAATATATCTGGGTATCTACCCTATTTATAGACCAGATAAGCAATACAAGGCACGGTGGAGAACAGCATGCAACTACAAAAACTCAGTGTCCTAGGAGCAGTGCATGAAGAAATCATAACTTAGGTGAGCATGCTCTAACACCTCCAAAACAAAAGGCTTTGGGGATGTTAGGAGAAAATGACATCAGGCTTTATGTTAGAAACCTCAAAACTTTCAAGGTGTTCTCTGTGCAACTGCTTCTCATATGACCAAAGCTGTACATCTATACAGAGGAAAGGGCTTATTGCTAGGGGACAGTAAAGTCACTATGATCAGTTATCATAATTTAACATACTTTAAAAGTAACTCAATCCAAATTCTTTACATCTTCTTAACCTGCTGGCATTCTGATTCACCCAGCAGGCCTCAGTGAATAGCTTTTCATACCTCTCTTTTCGAGTCAATTGCTTTGGTTTCTATTTCTTTGCCTTCTTTAAAACATGCAGTTCATACATTTGACAGTTTTACTACCATAGTCAATACATTCTGGACCAATGCACTCGCAGCAAGCATTGTGGAACCAGCGGTATTTGGATGCCCCCATGGACTCACAGGATATTTTACACTGATGGATGGACATGCAGTCATCGAAATAAACCACAGTACACATATGTTCTGAAAAATAAAAAATTAAGATTTCAAAGCAAGAAATAAGAAAAATATGAAATACTTTAGTACTTAGCTGAATATTATTAAGTTATTTTATCTTACTTCTCTTATTGCTTGTTTGCACAGAACAACGGATGAAGTATAGGAAAAAAGATCACATTCATTAAGTAGATAGAGAAGGAAGCCAGAGCCCCCGCTCCAGCTGAAGAATGCAAAGGGCTTGCTTAGTCCCTCACAGATTTCAGCCTTTGGTCTGAAAGTTAGACTGGGTTTAACAACATTTGCCATGTGTCAGAGTTCTGCTTTTTAAACTGGACATTTCTGATAAACTGTCCTATAAAGAGAGAATTTGCCAGCTAAAAGAAGTTTGAAAAATACTGTTTTTTTAAAAAAAATTCTTTTCATTTATTTTATTTTTAGACAGAGGGGAGGAGAGGGAGAAAGAGAGGGAGAGAAACACGAATGTGTGGTTGCCCCTTGTGCATCCCCTACTTGGGACCTGGCCCATAACCCAGGCATGTGCCCTGACTGGGGAATCGAACTGGCGACCCTTTGGTTCACAGGCCAGGGTTCAATCCACTGAGCTACACCAGCCGGGGCTGAAAAATACTGTTCTAAAGTTATTCAGAGAATTTACAATAAAATAAAATAAACTTAAGTACTTCAAATGATGATAAATGACTATCAGTCCTGGCACAATTCAGCATTAGCTATTAGGAAGTACTCATTATTCTTAATAACAATTTCTAGTCCTGATTTCCAAGCAACCACTTTTGATAGTTTCAATTTTAGGTTCTCCTGGTGGTTAACCCCGTATGACAACCTAGCTAGGAGGATAGGGTTCCTGAAATAAAGGACAATAAAAACCTTTAACAGAGAGTATATGAATAAAGGCTAAGTTATTTTATAGAACCATTTATAGAACTGATAATCACCAGGGGTCTGAATAGGAAGGGAAAGATTAATGAATAATTTTTGACTTGTTTTAGGAATAATTAAAAGCAAAGCTACCAGGTAACAAAACACAAAATGTCACAAGGAGAGGGGAGTAGCGTGCACAGCAATGGAGTGGAGGCAAGCCTGACTGCGGGGGAGGGTTGGCGTCAGAAGACAGCAGAACCACCACTGGGTACAGAAGATGGGATCTGGTTAAAGAGGGAAACTGGGGAGGTTAGTACTGCACTACACCAGGCAGACCACAGGGGTTAACAGTGAACAGGCTAGGGGGGCATTTACATCTCCAAGTGACTGGTACTTACCAAACTTACTTCATTATTTACTTAACTAATATTTATTAAACATCTACTAGGGAATAGCCATTAGGGACTCAAAGAGTAATCAGAGAATTCAAGGAACTAAGTAGAAAACGGCAGACCTATAAGTTAGCAGACAACAAATCAAACTGTAAATGTGGGAGGAGGAGGAGGAAGTGGCTACCTCTACCTGGGGCGGGGGGCAGCAGGGAAAGGCGTCACAGAGGAGAGCCTTTAGTTCTGCCTTGAAGGATAGGTTTGTATTTCCAGGAATTAGCTTCCTAACTATTATTTCATGAATTTAAATAACCTTTGAGAAAATTTTAAGAATAGTAAATAGAATTATGTTGATGAATTATGTAGAATAGATATTTAATATCTATTATGTTGATTATTTACATTATAATCATGGGGAAAATGGTAGCAAGACACATTCCATTCACTTGTGATGTTTTCTAAGATCTAGAATATGTCCTATAAAGTACTTAAAAGGAAATAAGAATTCTTACTTTGAGTATGATTAACAACAGCTGTTTTGCCTTTTCTATTGATGGCTAAGTTATGCTATTTTAGATAGGCAGGATTGAAATGGAGGCAAGAAAAAGCCAAATTTAAAAAAAAACAAGGACAAAATTATACTGTTTATGCATAATTCATCTCATATTTTAAGAAATAAATGTATTTTATAATTGCCTTATTCTTCCACAGTAAAACCGTGTAGAGTCTTATTTTAAAAATACCAGACTTTAAAAGTTACATGTCTTTTATATTCCAAAATTAAGGTATGACCTATCCTCACTAATAAATGTTCTCTAAGATGTTTCTCAAAGTTGTACAAGGTGTTCTCTCATTTAGTTTCCATTATGACCAACAGTACTCATTTGTAGGGAACTGGGTGTGGTTAGTTTGTACCTGGAAATCAGATGTCCATAATGCTGACTTGCTTATAAGGAAATTTAGCTAATGATCTGGCATCATTTGTGATACCAAAGGTATTATTAAAACCTGATTTCCGAAGATACTCTGAATGTCACGAGATGGTGAGCAATACCAATACTGCATTATGTAAGCAGTACTGATGCCATCTTATGAAAAAGAACAATTAAAGTCTAACACAAACACTGAGACCACCCATCTATCTTCCAATACAGCTTTTGTCACTGAGAATATGAAGGAGCTATGACAATATGCCTGACATGCCTCCTTATCTACTCAGGAATTTGGGGTTATTAAAGTTCAGAATTTACTTAAGACTCAAAACCAAAAAGCTGTTCTAGAAAGATAATCATAATTTAGGTTTTAGAGACCACACAGAAAGTTAGGGAGTAGGATAGAAAAAGTCAATTGTTGGCAATTACCTTTGTCACTGGAATAAGGTGCATGAACATTATTGCTGGGCACAGACACATTTTGGTGGTGTGGTTGGTTTACAGTCTCTAAAAATGAAACCAGATTCTCATGATGTGAAAGTTCTTCTGCAACAGGGAAGGAAACGATGTTCCAATTCAACTGAGTGTCTCCTTCTGTGAGTGCCCGGAAGAGAGAAGGGATTGGCTCATGAAGCTCCTCCACCGTGCTCTTTGAAGTTGGAGGCGTGTCACTATAATTTCGAGGATTACACATACCTGGGGGTTGGAGGAGCAAAGAGAGTAAGTTTATTTTTCTCACTACTTGTAATGCCAAAAGCTATTGTTAGTTACTGCCCTCTAATCAAAGCTCCAACATATTAAAATTATCTAACATTTAGCATTATACATATTTTTCAAGTCTTTTTTTTTTCCCTGACTGGGCCTGGAAGTGATGACGCCTCAGCAGCATCAAGCACACTGCGTGCCCATATCTTGTGCCTAACCTCCACTAAGAGGAACGAAAGGTCCTTGGAGAAAAGAGTGATTCTACGGACGGATCCAGGAAAGTACATAATGACCCTTTATATGCCAAAGAGTAAAGAACGATGGAACATGTCAAAAAACTCCGGAGACAAACTGAAGGAGCTCCCTCACTGGCCAAATTGATAACTTAACACTAAAATAAATGATAGAAATGGATTACCACATTGTGAATAAAATAGAAATTGTTAAGTCCTTATATTATAAATTAATGAATAAGTGCATGGAGGAGAGTGGAAAGTTCTTCCTTTTACTAGAGTGCCAAGTGATAAATGTAGAAGGAATGAAGGAAATAGAAAATCACCATTTGGCACCCATCATAGAGGTGTGTGATTCAGATGAAAGTTGTCAATGGATGGTAAGGACAGTGGGTGGAGGTTTGATGAGGAACATATTGATGTACTCTTGGAAAACTCTCTACAAAATGCTAATGTGGAAAAATCTGGCAGACACCAGTGTGACCACAAGGTCATGGTTAACACTGTCAGTGATGGACTGCATAGATTCATTTCAGTGATGTTGTTGCCAAGAATGTATGACTTAAGTAAGATCATCAGTCAACATTAGATGGATCAAAGGTGAGGGTCATCCTACATAATGTAAGGTTTGTAGTCATGAAACTGCCAAGGGAAAGACTAATTGAATGAGTCTGAACAGACAGGGTAACTAAATGGATAGGATCCTGGACCAGAAAGAAACAAGAGATACTGTTCAGACAGCTGGCGAAAATAAATAGGGTTTGTGGATTGGGTGGCAATGTTGTTGGTTTTCTGATTTGGAGGGCTATATGCTACTTATGTAGGAGAATGTCCTTGTTGCTGCAAAATACACACTGGAGTATTTAGTAGTGATGGGACATCATCTGTAAAGCCTGCCTTCTAAACGTTCAAAAGAGATCAATGATCATGGTGTGGGGGGTGTGCCCACACATGTGTGTGTGTGCGAATGTGTGTGTTTCCAGGGAAAGGGAGAGAGCCAGGGTTACCAAACAATAGAGCAAATTCATTAATGTTAAAACCTGGGGAATCAGAGTGAGAGGATAAGGGAGTCTTTTTACCCATCTGCAAAGTTTCTCTATATTTTATATTATTTAAAAATGAATTCTTTTAAAATATATTTTAAAAAAATAAAAAGAGAAAATGGCAGAAAAGAATTAGAGATCGTGAGCACAGAAAACTTTTTCAAGGATCTTGTTATGAAAGGGAGAGCTGAGAAAATGTTTAATTAACCCCAGCTTTCGAGCTGTCCTAGCAGCCACTATGTAGAGAAGAGAGCTATCCCAAAGAACTTGGCCTAAATGAAAAACCAAAATGCAGGCTTGTGAGCTAATTAAATGATTATTATTGTTTTAAACCACTATGTTTTGGGGTAGGTTGTTTAGTAGCAATAACAACTGGAACAGAGTTCTCTGGATTCCTTTTTGTGAACATTATACTTGTAAAAACTTGATTTGAGAGAGAGAGATGTAAGAGTGAAACATCGACTGGTTGCCTCCCGTACGCGCCCCAACCAGGGACTGAACTCACCACCTAGGTATGTGCCCTGAGCAGAGGTTGAACCCAACCTAAGTATGTGACCCGACTGGGAATCGAACCCACAATCTTTTGGTGTATGGGTTGCTGTTCCAACCAACTAAGCCACTCGGCCAGAGCAAGAATATGATACTTTTATTCTTTTTTTTATTTTAAAAATATACTTTATTATGCTATTACAGTTGTCTCCTTTTTTTCTCCTCTATATTCTCCTCCGTCCTGCACACCCCTTCCCACCAGCATTCCCCCCCTTAGTTCATGTCCATGGGTCATACACATAAATTCTTTGGCTTCTCCCTTTCCTATACTATTCTTAACCTTCCCCTGTCTATTTTGTACCTACTACTTATGCTTCTTATTCCCTGTATCTTTAACCCTATTCTCCACCCTCCCCCTGCCCACTGATAACCCTCCATGTGATCTCCATTTCTGTGATTCTGTTCCTGTTCTAGCAGTTTGCTTAGTTTGTTTTTGTTTTTGCTTTTAGGTTCAGTTGTTGATAGTTGTGAGTTTGTTGTCATTTTACTATTCACATTTTGGATCATCTTCTTTTTGTTAGATAAGTCCCTTTAACATTTCATATAGTAAGGGCTTGGTGACGATGAACTCCTTTAACTTTACCTTATCTGGGAAGCACTTTGTCTGCCCTTCCACTCTACACAATAGCTTTGCTGGATAGAGTATTCTTGGATGTAGGTCCTTGTCTTTCATGACTTTGAATGCTTCTTTCCAGTCCCTTCTTGCCTGTAAGGTTTCTTTTGAGAAATCAGCTGATAGTCTTATGGGAACTCCTTTGTAGGTAACCATCTCCTTTTCTCTTGCTGCTTTGAAGATTCTCTCTTATCTTTAATCTTGGCTAATGCAATGATGATGTGCCTTGGTGTGTGCTTCCTTGGGTCCAACTTCTTTGGGACTCTCTGAGCTTCCTGGACTTCCTAGAAGTCTATTGCCTTTGCCAGATTGGGGAAGTTGTCCTTCATTATTTTCTCAAGTAAGTGTTCAATGTCTTGCTCTTCCTCTTCTCCTTCTGGCAACCCTATGATTTGGAAGTTGGAATGTTTAAAGTCATCCCAGAGGTTCCACAGCCTCTCCTCATTTTTCGAATTCTTCTTTATTCATTCTGTTCTGGCTGAATGTTTATTTCTTCTTTCTGTTCCAAATCATTGATTTGAGTCCCAGTTTCCTTCCTATCTCTGTTGGTTCCCTGTATATTTTTCTTTATTTCACTTTGCACAGCCTTCCCTTTCTCCTCCATATTGCAAACATACTCCACCAATTCTGTGAGCATCCAGATTACCAGTGTTTTGAACTCTGCATCTGTTAGGCTGGCTATCTCTTCATTGCTCAGTTCTGTTTTTGGAGCTTTAATCTGTTCTTTCCTTTGGGTCATTTTTTTTTGGTCTTAGTGCGCCTATTACATTGTGAGGGGCGGAGCCTTAGGTGTTCACCAGGGTGGGACAACCTGTGTCACTGTCTTGTGGCGCTGCATGTGGGGGAGGGGTTAGAGAGGGAACAAAGCTGCTTGCCTGACTCTTGACCAGCTTTCAGTCACTTCCCCTGCTACCCACAAGCCAGTTGGGCCCTTCTGGTGCTGATTCCCAGGTGAGTGGGTTTGTGTATGTTCTAGGACCTTTTGGGTCTCTCAAACGAGCTCTCCTGTGAGACTGGCAGTTTCTCCCGCTGCTGCAACCCCCACAGGTTTTTACTGGTAGAGGTTTGAGGCTTTCTTTTCCTGCACCAGAACCCTGGGTTGCATGGTCTCTCTCACTCCCCAGTTATTCCTCCCAGTTTATCCACCCACAAATGGGGGACCGCCTGGTCCACCAGCCGCTGCCTTGTCATGTCCTCTCCACCGCGGCTGCCTGTCTCTGCCCCTCCTACCGGTCTGAATGAATGTTTTTCCTTTAACTCCTTGGTTGTCAGACTTCCATATAGTTCCACTGTCTGGAAGTTCTGGTTTTTCGTTTTTAAATACATTGTTGTCCTTCTTTTGGTTGTGCGAGGAGACGAAGTGCATATACCTACACCTCCATCTTGGCCAGAAGTGAGAATATTATACTTTTAAAGGCCAAATAATACTTTTATTTTATTTTTTTAAAAAGATTTTATTTATTTTTAGAGAGCGGGGAAGGAAGGGAGAAAGAGAAGGAGAGAAACATTGATGTGCAAGAGACACATAGATGGGCTGCCTCTTGCACGCCCCCGACTGAGGACCTGGCCTGCAACCCAGGCATGTGCCCCAGCTGGGAATTGAAGCAGCAACCATTTGGTTCGCAGGACAATGCCCAATCCACTGAGCCACACCAGCCGGGGCTAAATTATACTTTTAAAGGCTACTGAGTATAAGGTTAAGTGTTTCTTCTTTTGTCAGATTAAAAGTTTGAAAAATAAGATGAAATTTATGAATCCTAATTTTAAATTTAGGGAAAATGAAAAACCATCTCATGTGTTTTCCACAATTTTTTATTTTAAAGAACAGGACCAGAGCTGAGAATAACAAGGTTGTCCATATAAAATCTTTGTTAAATCTTTCAATATGCCTGAACTTTTATAATTTAGATTGCGTGACAAAGTCATGGATTAAATGATCAAATATGACTCCTTTGTTCATAAAAGAGGATGCAGGTCCAGATAAGTGAAATGATTATATTTGTCCAATGTTGTAATCTAGGGTTAGATCCAAGATTATGATTCAGTCTGATTTCATGTCTACTTCTCTAATAATAATTCTAATAATACTTAGAATATTTGTTTATACAAATATACATCATATATTCTTCTGTCAGATTCTATAATGAGTGAAAATTAGTAAACAGAGATGAAAAATTAAGCAACTGAGTCCAACAGTTAGAAGAGCTAAAAGAGACTCCAGAGCTTATTACAGGAGATTTCATTACATTTTAAAAAACCTCTTTTGGAGTTTTGTGCATTTAATCAACTTCGGTCAAAACATTTCTAATTTAAATCTCAATACACTGCATTAAAACCAGTAAAAATGAAGTAAATGCTTGCTAGATAATATTTTTCTATGGAACCATTACAAAGTTTTCATCTATCTACTGCTTAATTAGCATTATATTCAAGGAAATAATCACAAAAGGCTCATCTTTGGCAATGCTGATTTTGACACTCCATTTCCTGCCTGAAGCACTCTTCTAATTCTGCATTCTTTCAAGCTTGGTAAACTATTAAATCTGATCTTCCAATGATGTGTGGGGCCTATCCTGCTCGGGGGAGGAGTAACCTTTTGAAATTTCTGTAAATTCTTCAGTTGTCCATATTCGTTATGTACAACAAATCAACTTCTGTGGAGAGTTACTAACCACCCATAGTTTATGTCAGTTAATAAAACCTTTCTGGGAAGCATCTCACCGTCCTGAAGTTTGTCATTGTTGGAGAGCTTTTCTTTAGTTGACTAGAGTTTATTTTTGGAGCTCTCCTTTCTTTTCATGATCATTTTTTCCAGATAGTATTACTGTAACGGGGTGCTGAGCTAAAAGGTCTCCAAATCCCCCACTAACCTGGCTTGGGGGAAGGGGAAGTGGAGCCGGGCCTTTGAGAGTTACTTTGCATGTCTAAAGAACTTGGTCAGTGTTTTAGTAATGCTAATAGGTGTGCCTGCATGGTGTGCCTGCATCCCGTGCCTTGGTCCTGTGAGGTGGGCGTGACTCTAACCCGTGATGCAGCTGGGAGGCAGTCCCCCAGCTATAGCCCCTGCTCCAGAAGCTTGGAGGAGGTTCTCCTACTTCACAGGGTTACCCCTGCCCTGACTAACAATGGCAGCTGAGAAAGAGAGAAGGGACCAGAGTACTGGCAGGTGTAACCCTTTGTGGGAGGAACTACAGATGGGGTTATGGAGGAAGATCCACCCCAGGATTCAGACCCAAGTGCGGGGCAGCTACGCTATCTTGGCCATGTGGTTTGAAAGGATGCAGAAGGACCCCTACCCGGCCCTCATGAGGAGGGGCCTTGTGGTTTTGGATTAAGAGCAGGAGCCTAGCCTAGCACGGACAACTGGGAGAAGCTGGAATGTTAAAATGGGAATCTGCCTAGCTAAACGACAGACTTCTTTTTCCTGAGAGATGATACCTCTGACTGGCCTGGGTTGGCAAGGGGAGGCAGGACTGTGTGTGTTTGTGGGTGCTTCTTTTGTTTTTAAGGGAGTGGGATTTAACAGCAGAACTCTGCCATTGTTCTAAATCTGTCTTAACTTTTGAATAAATAGTTCCTTTCCATTTCATAAGACTCTGGCATTGGGAGGTCATTTTTTTTTGGTGGCAGGCAATAGAACCCAGAGTGCTTCTATTTCACTTTGTGGCACTACATCAAAATTTAAAAGCTAATTATACTAAAAAATTTGAAGAAAAGTTTGTTACTTTGTGACATTCTGTCACTACATCAAAATTTAAATACTAAAAATTTTATAGAAACTGACTTCACAGGTCAGTCAGAGAGGTCAAAAATCAGGAAACGAATGGCAACAATTAAAGAGGCAACCATTTCAAATCCTTTCAGTGCATAGAATTCCGATACTATTTCTTTCACCAAGCCAGAATTCACTACTATCATGCTTTTGATCTACAAATACTAAACACAAATAATTTTCCTGATCCATGCTTAATTCCTTTATATATATGACCTGTTGTCATCATACATTTGAAAACCAAAACTATGTAAAAATACTAAGCAGAATTTACTTAATGAAACCATATTTTAGTGTAGAAATTAAGACTAAGGGGTGAAAGTTACTATTTTATTAAGTGAATGTTCATGGTTAAAGAAGAAACAGTCCAGAAGAGCTTATAATGAAAAGTAACGCTCCTTTCCACTCCTCCCACACCCCCAATTTCATTCCCCCCCACACAGCCACTTTAAAAGTCTGTTCTTAAGTTTCTTTGGTCATTATCGCTACAAGAATTTAAATAAAAATAACTGATTTATAAGTAGCAGTAAAAACTTTTTTATATATTATATATTGATCATCTTATATGAAAAAAATGAAGATTAAGTTCATTTATACTAACCATCTCTCCCATATTTCTAATAATTATATTACTCTAATACTATAAGTAGTTTCTTTTATAATCTTAAATAAACTAATTTTTATTCCACTTCTCTTAATTCTCACAGCAGATAAAGATAGTGGCATTTTTCCAACTTCTTTCCCTCATCATCCATTTCTTCTAACTTTTACATCAACAAACTTTATAACTACATTCTGTTCCCTATGCACAATGAAATCTTGTCTTACTATATGTCAATTCTAAAAGTTGAAACCAGTAAACAGCAGTTACCTTAACATGACCCTGTGAATACTGTTCTCTACGGAACAGGTGTATGATAGGATTTCCTTGTCCAGTGTCATTACCAGAGGAAAATATTTCTAATGTCGATGTAAAATGAACTTTTCCTTGAACTCCGCAAAATATTGAAAACCATACTACATTTCATACAGCATTACTTATGAGGTCTGCTTGCCAAAAAACATTAAATCTGGATTAAACTTTTACAATTAGATTAAAATTACTAGAGGGATATATAGAGGGATAGAGGGACAAGTTAAATGACACCTCAAGGAAGCAGTCAAATCCTTAATGTGAGATATTCTGTAGTAAAACTGATGCTATTTATTCAACATATCAAATTATATGAGAAAAAAAGGAGGGGGTCATTCTGGATTAAAGGAAGAATAAAAGACACAAAAAACAGATACAATACAAGGAACTTATTTAGATCAATTTAAATAAATCAACTATAAAAACACAGTTTGGAGACATCTAGAAAAACTTGATCATAAACTGAATGTTAGATTATGCCGAGAATTTACTGTTAATTTTGTTAGGTGTCATTAATGGCATTATGATTTAAAAAGTAAATGTCTCCCCCGGCCAGCTGGCTCAGTTGATTGGAGAGTCCGTCCTACACACCAAAAGCTTGCTGGTTCAGTCTTTGGATGGGGCACACACAGGAGGCAACTGATAGGTGTTTCTTTCCCACATAGATGTTTCTCTCTTTCTCCAGTCCTCTCTCTCTAAAGTCAACTTTTAAAATAATTCTCCGGTGATGATTTTAAAAGTAGTAAATGTCTATTTTCTTGAGAGATTGCTATTGAAGAATGTAGGGGTAAAAGTATATTTACTATTTGTAATTTGCTTTTAATTACTTCTGCACAAGGAAAGAGAAAGGAAAAAAAGGGGACTGATGAAACAACTATGGCATATCCTTAATAATTATTGAATCCAGTGATGGGTGTATATAAACTCATTATGCTATTCTCTCCACTTCTTTGTATATAGGAAAATTTTCCTAACAGCAAATCAACTGCCATATTTAATTCCATATTTATGGATTAATAGTTCTTGGAAATTTTTTTCTTGTGGACTACAGATAAGCTCACCGCAAATCTTGAAAACTTATTCTCCTTCTCAGTTATGGGCTTGATAGCCTATGGAACACATTTTCTTCTCAGAGATCTCACTGTTCCAGTCAGACTAGCTGTCTCCTAGGCCTCGCTATTATTTATATTTTTAATTTTCTGTATATTACAATGATTTGTCATCTTGGAAAAACCTTTCTGGATAGGGCAAGGCTGCCCCTGCTGGAGTTAGCCAGTTCTTGGAGCTAGGAAGGGGCTCAGCTGGTAGCAAAGTGATTAGTCCAGACCCATACCTCTTCTATCAGTCCACACACCCCAGGAGATAATATTCCTCTGCCTTAATCATCCCAAGACCAGATACAAGGCAACCAGAGACCACCCCTATAGGCCCAAAGCCCATGTTGTTCAAACTGGCCAGTTCTAAACTGTTTGCTCTGCCTGCTTCACCTTTCCTGCGGAAACCCCACTGAAGGCTTCGGCCCAGACTTTCCTCTCGCTTCTGTCTTCTGCTACTTGACCAAAATCTGGTTCTTTCCCTGTGACCCTGTATGGCATGGAGTGACACACCCCCCTGCTCTGAGACCTATGAGTTTAATGAGCTTTGTATTCTGAGCCTCTCCTATGTCTCTTCTATGGTCACAGCTGACTGACTATTATATAAAGGAACAGAGAGTAGCCTCCTGTGTAGTTATTACAATATAATTGTCTTCCACTCAACTCCTGGTTAAAGCTATCCCTTCGATGCATGTTTTTCTCTTTCTTGGCCTTCTGCTCTATCTTATTTGAATGAACATCGATTACACCTTTAAAATATGGTGGTGAGAAGTATACTTTGAGTTCTTGCTATCTAAAATGTTTTTATTTTACATTCATATTTCTTGATCAATAACTTGTCAGGTCAAATTAATTTTCCCACTGACCACTTAATACACGGACCCAGCAACACTGATAAGAAAGAAGTCTGATGGCAGTGATTCTTTTATTTTTTTACTTCGCCTCACATATCTAGGCAGTCACCAGGTTTTATAGTTTTTACCACCTTATTATGTCTCCTTTCCATCTCTACTGTTATTACTGTTTTTATTTTTCAATTACAGTTTACATTCAGTATTATTCTGTATCAGTTTCAGATGTATAGGATAGTGGTTAGACTACAATGTACTTTATAGTGTGGTCCCCCCAATATTTCAAGTACCAACCTGGCCCCATACACAGTTATTATGATATTATTGACTATATTAACAATGCTGAAATTTACATCTCTGTGACTCTTCTGTAACCACCAGTTTGTACATCTTAATCCCTTCTCCTTTTTTACTCAGTCTCCCAACCCCTCTCCTCATCTATTGGCCATCAGTCTGTTTCCTGTATCTGAATCTGTTTCTATTTGGTTTTTTTAGATTCCACATATAAGTGAAATCATACAGTATTTGTCTTTCTCTGACTTATTTCGCTTAGCATAATACCCTCTAGGTCCATTCATGCTGTCACAAAAGGTGAGATTTCATTCCTTTTTTTATAGCTGAGTAGTATTCCACTGTGTAAATGTACCACAGCTTTTTTACCAACTCATCTATTGATGGGTACTTGGGCTTCCATTTCTTGGCCATTGTAAATAACCATGCAGTGAACATGGGAGTACATATATTTTTTTGAATTAGTGTTTCGGGTTTCTTTGGATATATTCCCAGAAGTGGAACTGCTGGGTCATAAAGCAATTCCATTTTTAATTTTTTGAGGAACTCCCATACTGTTTTCCACAGTGGCTGCTCCAATCAGTATTCCCACAAACAGTGCACTAGGGTTTGGTCCCCTTTTCTCCACATCCTTGCCAACATGTGTGCTTCATGATTTGTTGATAATAGCCATTCTGACAGGTGTGATGTGGTATGTCATTGTGGTTTTGATTTGCATTTCTCTGATGTTTAGTGATACTGAGCAACTTTTCAATCTGTTACTGGCCATCTGTATGTCTTCCTTGGAGGAGTGTTTATTCAGGTTTTCTGCCCACTTTTAAACTGGGTTGTTTGTTTTTTTGGTGTTGTCTGAGTTCTTTATAAATTTTGGATATTAATCCCTCATGGCAATTTGATTCTTATTTTTTGCACATGAACTCTGTGGTTCTTTCAGAAATCTTTTAGAATATTTTTAAACAAGGCAGTTGTAAAATTTTATGAGGACATGTCTAGATATAGGTCTTTTTTCATTAATCTTTCTCAGCATTTTGTAAACTTTTGTTTTTTTTCTCAACTTTGGAAAAGTTGCTTCCATTTTTTTCTTTGATAATTTCTTTCCTCCTTTTATTCTTTTCTGGAACATCTATTTTTTTCTGTTATATTTTCCATCTATCTATTTGCTCTATATCCTATGACATTTCAAAGTTATTTTTTGCCTCTCTTGATAATTTTTCCAACCAAATTTTAAATTTACAAATGCATTCTTGCTGCTTTTCATAATATAGATATATTTTCTCAAATTTCTCTAAAATATAATAATTTTCTTAAAGATTTATTTCCTAGAGATTTACTCCACAATATTTTACTTTGT
Organism: Mormoops blainvillei; assembly: GCA_004026545.1. Lineage (NCBI taxonomy): Eukaryota > Metazoa > Chordata > Mammalia > Chiroptera > Mormoopidae > Mormoops > Mormoops blainvillei. The sequence continues at coordinate 15,173 of PVJD01013555.1, forward strand.
TTTTTCTTTCCAGATACTGTTTTCCTTGCATGACTGGACATACCTCCCTCCCCTGCAATACCTGAATAAGAAGCCCTTGATTCAGGTACTAGCAACACACAAATGGTTCTAGTCCTTTCCAGTTAATTCCTTCAGTTTCTCTAGACAGAATCTCTCAATTCCCCCTGCCCCTCGCTAGATTATTTGGAACTTTTTCTGAAGAGTGAGGGAGGGAGTAGGGTAACAAGTCATGCAGCTATTCTGTAGACAGGTCTTCAAATCTTCTTGCTATTTTCAGACCTATTCCTCACTCCTATACCACACAAAAGCCAAAGATGAGCACGGCAACACTTTGGGGGTTCAGTTGGGAAGGTCACTTCTAACCCTACCATAACCCCCCTTTTTTTGCAAATTATTTTGGTGTTTCTTCCAATCTGTTTACTAAGCAAGCTTCTCCAGCTTTTTTAGGTATTTCTCCAATTATAATTCCTCCCTTTCTTTCTCTTTGCTGTTAGAGTTTACTTCCAGTTGTATTCCTTTATTTCATTTTACTGAAGTCTTAAGTGTAAGGGAGAAAATGTGTGAACTTAAACTACTATGTTGAACCAGATGTCATAACTTTAAGAAGATGGAAAATGTAATGAATTCCTCTCTCTCTCTTACTCCCCTCCCCCATCTTTTTTCCCTAGATTCTTATATCCAACTTCCTACAGGATATCTCTACTTGAGAACCTTATATGTCCCTCAAAGTCAACTACCCCAGTCATCTTCTCCAACATATGTGGGCCTTATAATTGCATTCTCTATCTTGGTTCCAAAGTGTCACCAAGTCTGGTCAAGTTTAACCTTCTAATTATTTTTCAGATGAAGTCACATTTCTTCATCTCAGCTACCTCCCTAGGCAACCCTTCATAAAATGTTGACTGGACTTGGAAACACTATACTCTATTTTGGTGGATTTTGAACTATATATTTTATTCTCTTTCATAAACTCCAGCTCCTTTAAAATGCATGTTACTGAATTTTACCATCTCTTATCCCTCCTTTTAGCTATTATTTTTGTCTGCTCAGTCACTTCTCCCTTACTTACTGATAATTTCAATACCTGGATCATCATTTCATTTCTACCACTATATCCATTGTCATTCTTGACAACTTCAATATTTACAGTGAAGATCCACCCAACTCATATGTCAATCATTAATTTCCCTCTTTTTTCATATCCTACATACAATTCAAACCAAATTATGACAATTTACCTCCAAAATATTTCCGAATGTGAGTTGCACAATTTCCACTGCTATCAGTAATCCTAGTCTAACATATCATCATCTTTTAAATTGAACTACTGCAACTGCTTAACTGACTCCTGTCTCGTCTGTTCATATCCTAAAGTCCACCTTTCACATAGTAGCCAAAATAACCATTTAAATATGTAATTCAGGTATCACCACTCTCCAATGGGTTTCCATTACACTTAGGATACAATCCAAACTCCTTCCCATGGCCTCCAAGACCTGGCCCTTGCCAACCTCTCTCACTCATCTTTCCATTCCCCTTATTTACTACATCTGGCCACACTGATCATCTTTCCATGCTTCAAAATTAGACCATTAGCCATTGTATTTAAAAAACTTATATTCTGATCTTAAGTGGTTTGCATCAATATTTTGTTGTTGTGTGTTAAAGTTACTAAATTCTAGAGCTTGCTGAGATAAACTCTTGTTAACTCTTTGAAAAGTTATAACTTCCCAGTGCTGACAAAAGAACAAAACCTCTTTGACATGTGTGATTCACATGTGTTTTTTCTAAATGAAAAAAAAGACCAAATGTTATTAAAGGATGCCTCTGATCTAAGTAAAAATGAAATTATTCTAAAGGTATCTTGGAGTTTATACCATAAAAAGTGTGAAAAATATGAATTCCTCTCCTGGAAGGTATGAGTAACCTTTAGGGAGAGGGACTGATGGTATAAGAAAGGGAGACATTTTGTTATATATACCTTCCTGTATTATGTGAATTTATTGTATGTAAGTAATAATTTTAGTTTTTAAATTATATTTTAAAGAAAAGTACATACGTGTTAATAGTAGTATATACTGGAGGTACTTCTTTTCTGTATTTTTCTAAAATTCAACACAATATTCTCACTTAAATAGCCTACTGAGATGTGTAAAATTATTACTTCATTAGTTTTCTTTAAAATATTGATTGATATCCTAGATATTTAAAAAAATCCATTTGAATAGCAGTTTCTAAAGTGTAGTCTATGAATTCCTTGGAGTCTCCAAGATTCTTACAAGGGGTTTAAAGAGTCAAAATACTTTTCACAAGACTATTTTTTTTGTTTGTTTTACAGTTCTAACATTTGCACTGATGGTATAAAAGCAATGATGGGTAAAATACTTGGTGCTTTAGCTCAATTCAAGGCAGTGCCACTAAACTGTTACTAGTAGTCATTGTCTCCTTCACCACAAAATACCATTTTTTAAAAAGGGAGAGCCAGTTTCACCTAACAAAATGCTTAATGAAGCATTAACAACCATTAGTTGCATTAAATGGGGGCTCTGGAACACATGACTTTTTAATATCTGTGTGATGAACTGGGAAGTATGCAGAAAAAACCTGCTGAATACTTAAGTACAACACTTGTACCAAGGAAACCCCTTACTGAGTTGTAAGCTGAACTAGCCACTTTTTTCTTAGAACAGTATTTTTACTTAAAATAGCAACCAAACTATTATGAAGAGTTGCTTATCTGACATGTTATTGAAAATGAATGAAGTGAGCATGTTACTTCAATGATATACCTCACAGTATTTGTTATTGATAATAAAATGCAAGTTTTAAAGCAAAAATTTTAATTTTGGAACACTTATATCAGCCACCATGACTTGACAGTTTCCTAATATTTTAGTACTTTTCTGATGAGATTAGTGGTAAAGTTAATTAATGTGACTTTTGGGATATTATATAATGAATCTGTCAATATTCTGAAGGTCTACATAATTCAGAGAAATCATAATTTCCAATGACCAATGCATGATGTTATAAAATTATGCATGGGTGAAAGTTATTCCAAATGTCAGGACAGGCCCATGGATTTTGATGTAACAAAGTTCTGAAGAGTTTCAGAATCTGTTTCTATATCCTACTTTGCAAGCCCTTATTTAAGAAATTACCTCTTGTTCAGTGTGGATGTAGTATCAAAGAAGAATATTTACAATTATCTGAAAGGCTATTAAAAATACCCTTGTCTTTTCCATTATACAGCTGTGGGAGGCTGGAATTTCTCTGTGTACTTCAACCATAGCAACAGGTCACTAAAGATATAAACTGGGAAGAACAACTAGGGAGCGAGACAGACTACAAAACCTAGGGTTCCAGCTTGGGGAAATAAAGGCTCAAAACCTCTGGCTGTAAAAACCTGTGAGGGTTGCAGCTGCTGGAGAAACTGCCAGTCTCATAGCAGAGTCTGTTGGAGGGGCCAATGGGTTCCCAGAATGTATACAAGCCCACCCACCTGGAAATCAGCGTCAGAAGGGTGCAACTTGCTTGTGGGTAGAGGAGAAAGTGACTGAAAGTGGGACGAGAGCCAAGCAAGTGGTATTGTTTCATCTCTGACCCCTCCCCCATAGTGCCACAACATTGTATGAGTTGCCTTGCCCTGGTGAATACCTAAGGCTCCACCTCTTACAACATAACAGGTGCACCAAGACAAAGAAATATGACCCAAGTGAAAGAACAGATGAAAACTCCAGAAAAACTAAGAGACAAGGAGATAGCCAACCTTTCAGATGCAGAGTTCAAACACTGCTAATCAGGATGCTCACGGAAATGATTGAGTACATACACAAAATAGAGGAAGAAGTGAAGGCTAAGCAAAGTGAAATAAAGAAAAATATACAGGGAAGCAACAGTGAAGGGAAGGAAACTGGGATTCAGATCAATGATTTGGAACAGAAGGTAGAAATAAACATCCAACTGGAACAGAATGGAGAAACAAGAATTCAAAAAAATGAGGAGAGGCTTAGGAACCTCTAGGACAACTTTAAGCATTCGAATCATAGGGGTGCCAGAAAGAGAAGAGGAGGAGCAAGAAATTAAAAACTTATTGAAAAAACAATGAGGGACAACTTCCCCAATCTGGCTACATAAATACACATGCAGGTCCAGGAAGCTCAGAGAGTCCTAAAGAAGTTGAATCCAAGGAGGAAGACACCAAAACACATCATAATTAAACTACCCAAGATTAAAGATAAGGAGAGAATCTTCAAAGCAGCAAGAGAAAAGGAGGGACTTACCTACAGAGGAATTCCCATAAGATTATCAGCTGATTTCTCAAAAGAAACCTTACAAGCAAGAAAGGGCTGGAAAGAAGTATTCAAAGTCATGAAAGGCAAGGGCCTATATTCAAGATTACTCTATCCAGGAAAGCTATCATTTAGAATGGAAGGGCAGATAAAGTGCTTCCCAGATAAGGTCAAGTTAAAGGCATTCATCATCATCAAGCCCTTATTATAGGAAATGTTAAAGAGACTTATCTAAGAAAAAGAAAATGGTCAAAACTATGAACAGTAAATGACAAAAAAAACTCACAACTATCAACAACTGGACATAAAACAAAAACAAAAACAAACTAAGCAAACAATTAGAACAGGGACAGAATCACAGAAATGGAGATCACATGGAGGGTTATCAGTAGGGGGGGGAGTGGGGAGATTGGGGGAAAAGGTACAGGGAATAAGAAGCATAAGTGGTAGGTACAAAATAGACAGGAGGAGATTAAGAAGAGTATAGGAAAGGGAGAAGCCAAAGAACTTATGCGTACCAACCAATGGACATGAACAAAGGAGGGGAATGCGGCTGGGTGGGGGGGTCGGTGCAGGTGGATAAAGGGAGAGAAAAATGGTCAACTGTAATAGCATAACCAATAAAATATGCTTAAAAATGAAATCAGTATTCTTTTTGTTTACTATTTTAATAATTTTTTTGATTATTAGTTTCCAAGAACTAAGCCTGGTTGGGAATTCCTTTAGAAAGAATACATGCAAACCCATGGGGATGAGAAAGATTCTCTTACTGACCCTAGTATGTATGTATGTATGTATATTTGAAATTAATATACTCCAGCAGAAGAATTGGGGAAAGGGTCCTAGCTCTAGTAGTTATTAAAACAGCATGCTATTGCCCTGGCCAGGTGGCTCAGTTAGTTGGAGCTTTGTCCCATACATCAAAAGGTTGCAGGTTCAATTGCCAGTCAGGGCACATACCTAGGATGTGGGTTCCATCCTGGGTTGGAGTGCATACAGGAGGCAATGGATCACTGTTGCTCTCTCGCTCGCATGCGTGGTCTCTCTCTCTCTCTCTCTCTGTCTCTCTCTCTCTCTCTCTCTCATATCAATAAATATATCGTTGGGTGAGGGGTTAAAAAAATGCTATGTCTTAAATAATAAACAAATAAATAATAAAACAATGTGCTATTGATGCATGAACAGACACAGAGATGAATGGAATAACCAGAAATAAAGTAAAGTGCATATGATAAAGTGGTATATCAAATATGAGGGGGAAAAACAAACTTCTGAATAAATCATTTTAGGACTTTATAAATAATATTTAAATAAATAGTGGTAGTTATCTGAAAAATAAAACATTGGATACACAGTTTACACATAAACTAGAATAAATTTCAAATATATTAGAGAGCTATAAGTAAAGCAAACAAACAAATAAATCCATACAAGTACTATCTGGGAGTGAGGGAGATAATGATTCAAAATCTATAAGTAAAAAAAGAAAACACCAATAAAATTGACTACATAAAAATAAAAAACTTCCCAGGATCAAAAATAACAAAGTAAGGTTAAAATGCAAATGATCGATGAGAAAAGTGTGTAATTAATAACACAGATATTGGGGTTATATCCTTAATACATATTTTTTAACTCCTAAATAATGAATAAAACAATAACCCAGTAGAAAAGTGAGCACAAGATATGAACAATTCATAAAAAAGTAAACATAAATAGTAGTCCTTAAGCCTACGAATAGTGTCATAGTCTCACTGGAAAAAAAGAAATAAAAATTAAAACTATCATTTCTTACCTATTAGAGTAACAAAACCCCAAAAGCCTTATAATAACAACAACAAAAGTTTGGCAACATAATTTCTTGATAATGTTGTTGGGAGGAGGCACTCTGCTACACTGCATTGGTGGGAATGCAAATGACACAACCCTTTTGAAGGAGGATTTGACAGTATCTACTAATATTACAAAGAGCTGACTATCTACACAAGGTTTTTCATTATACTGTTATTTGTAATAGTAAAAGACTGAAAATAACCCAAATGTCTACCTATGGACAAATGAGTAAAGTGTTAACAGTCAACAACAGGGTTCTCTATTTAACTACCAGTTAAAAAAAAAGAAGATACTAATACAGATGAAATTCCAGGACATTCAGTTAAGGGGAAAAAAAGAGAAAAAATCATGTCACTTAAAGCAGCTGTCTCCTTGTTGATTTTCTGCATGGAAGACCTATCCACTGAACTCAGTGGAGTGTTAAAGTCCTCTACTATAACTGTATTTCTCCTGATCTCTTGCTTCATGACCATCAAGATTTACTTCATATATTTATGTACTCCCAAGTTCGGTGTATAAATGTTCACTATGGTTATATCCACTTCTTGGATTGTTCCCTTTATCATTATGTAGTGTCCTTCTTTGTCTATTATAGCCTTGGTTTTAAAGTCTATGTTGTCAAATATAAGTACTGCTACTCTGCTTTTTTTTCCTTTCCATTTTCATGAAATATCTTTTCCCGTCCCTTTACTTTTAGTCTCTGTGTATTTTTTGATCTAAGATGTGTCTCTTGGAGATAGCATATATATGGGTCTTGTTTTCTTATCCATTCAGCTATCCTATGTCTTTTTGTTGGAGCATTTAAGTCATTTACATTTAAGTTGATTATTGACAGATACATATTTAGTGCCATTTTATTTTCAGACTATATTCCTCCGTTTCCCCCTCCCACTCTCCCTCCTCCTTCTCCTCATCCAAGCAGGCCCTGTAACATTTGTTGCAGTGTCAGCTTGGTGTTAAACTCCTTTAGCTTTTTCTCATCTGGGAAGCTCCTTATTTCTCCTTCAATTTTAAATGATAGCCTTGATAGGTAAAGTGGCCTTCGTTGTAGGTCCTTGATTTTTATCACCTCAAGTATTTCATGCCACTCTCTTCTGGCCTGAAGTGTTTGAGTAATCAGATGACAGTTTAATTGCTGCTTCCTTGTATGTAACTATCTGCTTTTCTTTTGCTTCTTTTAGGATTCTCTCCTTGCCTTTAAGCCTTGTCATTTTCATTATGATGAGTCTTGGTGTAGGCCTTTTTGGGTCCAACTTGTTTGGGACTCTCTGAACTTCCTGGACTTGTGTGTCTTTTTCCTTCACCATATTAGGGAAGTTTTCTATAATTATTTATTCAAATAGGTTCTTGAGCCCTTGGCTCACTCTCTTTTCCTTCGGGTGTTCCCATGATGTGGGTGTTGCTATGTTGCACGTTGTAGAAAATGTTTCTTAAATTCTTCTCATTTTTTAAATTCCTTTTTTCTTTTTGCCATTAGGCTTGGGTGTTTATTTTCTCCCTTGTCTTCCAAATCACTGATTTGATTTTCTGCTTCTTCTAACCTACTGTTTATTCCTTACAATGTACTACTTATTTCAGATATTGCCTTCTTTATTTCTGATTGGCCCTATTTTATGATTTCTATGTCTTATCACACTGTTGAGTATCCTTATAATCATTACTGTAAACTCTCTGATAAATCACTTGCCTCCATTTCAACTCTTTCATTCTTCTTCTGAAGAAGTCTCTCATTCTTTCATCTGGGGTTTCTTTCTTTGTCTTCCTATTTCAGCTGCCTCTTTGTGTTTGTTTCTATGTATCAGGGAGATGTGCAGGACTCTGGTGCAGGCCCAAGTCAAATCCCGCTTGTGACTGGCCCTGGACAACCCATTTAAAGCTATCAGCAATCCAGAGCTTGTGGTTCCCTCTCCTGGGCCTATTTGTGTGCAGAATCAACCAGGCTGTACACCAAAGCTAGCTTTTACCAGCACCAGGCCTGGGGGAGGGTAGCTAAAGTCTCAGAGCTCCCATAGATCCTCCTCTGCCTGCAAGTTTTCTGTTAGGCTTAAAGAGTGAATGTCTTCCAGCTGTACTGGTCAGCAGCAGGACTTAAGTATCATTGGTTGAGGCAGAGTAATTCCTGTGGGTGGAGCTACTGTTTCCCCTCAGGCTGATGCCACTTGGAGGGGACTACTCTACCTGAGAAAGACGGTCTCTGCATATGGGAATGACTCAGCACAGGGATCCCCACAGCTATTCCTTCAGTTTTCTCCCCACAGCCACCACCCCTGACTCTCCTCTCATGTTTCTAGTCCCCTCTGCCCTCTCTCTGCTGGAGCCCAGGGTAACTGGCTGCAAATGAAATTTTGTGCAGTAGTCCTTTAAGAAGTTCTCTCCATCTCCAACCATCTCCCTGTGACAGACAGAAACCCTGCTGCTTTTCACAGCTGTGTGTCATATGGGTTCCTTTCCTTGTTCTGGTGCTGTAGGCTGGGGAGCCCAGCTTGAGGTATAGACCCCCACTTCTCAGGGGGAACCCCACCAGACATTGAAATATCCCTCTGGAACTTCAGCTGCTGCCCATGGGGGCCCACTCAATCCTCTCACACATCCTATGTACTCCCTATCAGTCACATGGTGGTGATGCATGGTTTATTCTGTCTTTGCATCGTTAAAAGGCTTCTCTCCAGCTAGTGTTCAGGTAGTTATTTTGGATGATTTTTCTATCATTTAGTTGTAATTCCAGTTTGGTCCTGGAAGGAGGTGAGTGTAGCTTCCACTTATTCCTCTGCCATCATTGACAACAGCGCTGATGGGTGAAGTCACCAGGTAAAAGATTGGTGGTGGGCCCGAACAGTGTGACTCAGCTGGTTGGGCATTATCCCCACAAAACGAAGTCACCAGTTTGAATCCCCATCAGGGCATATGCCTGGGTTGAGGGTTCAGGGCACATATGATAGGTAACTAGTCAGTTTCTCTCTCACATTGGTGTTTCTCTCCCTCTTTTTCTTCCTTCCTTCCCCTCCCTCTATAAATAAGTAAGTAAGTAAATAAATAAATAAAATCTTTTAAAAAAAAGATTGGTGGAGAGCTTATCAGAGATCAGGTTTTCGCCATTGGAACCCACTGATCATTCCTAACATCCCAAAAATAGGGCAACTAGATATTATTATTGTGTATACTGTACCACTGTACCCCGTCTCCCCAAAAACTGAATCTGAATCTAATCAACCTTTAGCTCTAACTTCCAGTCTATATGAAATAGAGAAAATAAAGTAACAAGTTAAATAACCACAGGAAGCAATCAACCAAATCCAGAATGTGATATTATCCATCATAACTCACTAGTTTTTCAACAAGTCAATGGAATTTCAAAAGGCGGTGAGGGGAAAAGGAATTGTTTTAGAATAAAAGAAACTTAAGAAACATAACAACCAAATTCAGTAAGTAGACTTTGTGGGAATCTTAATTTGACTAAAATAGCCATAAACAACATCTAGGGCAATCTGAATATGGACTGGGTATTAAATATTAAGGAAGTACTGTAATTATTTTAGGTGTGGTAATGACATTGTACTATGTAAGAACATTTACTTTTTTTTTATTGTTGTTGTTCAGTTGCATACCTTAGGGACTTTGGAGGTGCAGTGAAATTATTTATAATACTCCAACAAAAAAAGGGGAGGAAGAGGCTAGAAAGATGAATGTATGAAACAAGTATGGCTATTAAAGATGGGGAGCAGGTACAGAGCAGTTCACTGAACTCTCAATTTTGTGTATATTTAGAGAAGTAAAACCAAAACAAACTAAAAAAAAACCAAACATGTGAAAGTCAGTGCCAACTGCAGCTGGTACCCGACGGTATGACCAACTGAACAGCTGAAAATGGAGAACGCTGTGATTTCACAATTCTAAGAATACATTGGTAAGAACACACATGCAGGACTTGAAAGATGTCACTAATAATGTACACTATGAGAACTACTGGAGCAGGAAACTGGCTGCTGTGACTTACAATGGAGTTGATAATAACCAGAATAAAGGGAAGCTTACTAATAGCCCTCTAGCACAAATGGAAGAAGAAAGAGGGGAGCACGTAGCTAAGATGAAGAAGATGGAGATGGAGTTGGAGAAGGTGTCTGAGATGAAGGTCAAAGAAAAAGTTCAGAAACTGAGCTCCAACTGTGTCATGAGCAAATGAAAAAGAATTTGGAAGCACAAAACAAAGAATTTAGAGGAAAAATATCATCAGTTTGAAGATGTGAAAGCAAACTGGGAAGCCCAACAACATATTTTAGAACAGAAATCTTCAAGAACCTTGGAAAAGAAGAAGAAAGGTGAGACCTTTTAAACCTGCTGACCACCAGTTACATATTAGTTGCCAATATGCCAGCTTGCACATCAGTATTTGTTGGATCCATCTGACCAATCTGCACGAGTTTTATCCTTAATGATGGATTTAACAGTATGTCAAAAATTATTATTTTTTTGTTTTTGATGGAGATTAAGATGCCTTGAATTGTCTAAGGTGTTGTGTACTTAGAAGCTATCAGCTCTATGTACCTTTCCTATATTTTCTTTCTCTCTCTCTTTTTTTTTTAATTAAACAGATGTCTTCAGTTTAATGCAAGCAAACATTTTACTGTTGTATTATCACATACTGGTGGTTTGACTGCTTACGGGATATTCCAAAATAGAAGGACTCTGAAAGGTTTTCGCTGAGGATAAATTGCCATAATAATGATACCAACTATGCTTCTCTATGATAATTATAATACAAATATTCCATCCAATGCAGTGTATACAATAATGTAATTTAGTCTAACACAGGTGACCCTATTTTTTAACACTTCCATTGTATAAAAATAACACATGGAAAAAAGAATGTATATGCCTACCATGCACCTAGAGCTTTTTTATAACAGCCTTTTCTGTTCGTTTGTTTTGGATTCTTTAAATATATATTACCCTCATTTAGTGCCCTCTTTAGCCAGAATCTCATTACTACTTCATTTTTGTAATAACATTTAATTTAGATATTTTCCATTTATTGGCCCTGCTAAAATAGAATATAGCATCTAAAGAAAACTTACCTTTAAATCTTTTTTTACACTTTATGGTAAGTAGCAGGGGGAAAATGCATTTATAGATCATTTCTAGGCAACATTGTGGAGCTAATGACCAACCTATTTCTATCTATGTGCATTCTCTTTATTTTACTAGAAATGGGAATCATGGCCTCTTGAAAAGGAAAAAAAAAAGTCACCATTCTGTTTTTAACTGTATTCATATATTGCATCTCTATATTTTTTTTGTTTGTATTGTAAAAAACTCAAATAACCAATGCTGTGATGTTAAAAAAACAAAAACAAAAAAACAAAACTTGTGGATACAGATACAGGTTCCAAATTCCATAGGACAGCAGGGATGAAAATGAGCTATAGTGGTTACTCTTACCTTAAGAGAAAACCAGAAAAAAGAAACTAAATTTTTTATACGAGGTAGAGGGAGGAGAAAGTCTGCTAGACAAAATATGGGCTAAAAGTCCAAAGAATGAGACAGGAAAGGAGGGCTGAACTCTAATTTGGGTTCTCTCAGAGGTCTGGGCACCACCCATGAAAAGTATTGGGAGTATTTCAACTTAGGAGGCATGGCCACAGGTTTACAAAGGACATCAAAAAAGCCCAATGTGGAAGAGAACTGCCTACAAGGAAAAGAGTATTACTGTACAAAAAACCCTGAAATATCAATATTTTGTCCTAGAAAGTAAAAAGATTAACTGAACTTAAAATGAAAGATAAAGTGACATTATAAACTCACTGGAAGTTTAAAACTGGTATAAATCCTCAAAGGTAAATAATTCTTAAAATGGGAACTAGCCCTGAAAAACACAAGTTGCTTCTCAAATTGTAGAGATATGAACATGTATAATTGTTCTTTCTCAGTAGAAGAATTACAGACTTTCTTTCCTAGAAGAAGCAGCTAAATGGCACTGTTACCATTGTGTGATGGTTAAAACACACACGAAATTTCAGGCAATGCTAAAAGTGCATTTGTGTATATGCATCGATGTTAAATGCTTGTATACGTACATTAGGGGTTAATATGCTTACTTTCTTGTTTACTTTCATTGTACATATTAAATTAACTTACATTTAATGATGTAAAATAATTCAAAGCTGCTTTTAGTTGACTTGACATAATAAAAAAAAATATATATATATATAGCCATCAAGAGCACAGAATAAACTGTTCATCTTGTGAGAATAATACATTAAGAATTCACTTTTTGACAGTCATAAAACACTTCTATGTGCTGGGGTACCTTCTATGTGCTAGACACTATACTACCTACTAAAAATACCAAGATGAATCTAAGATAACAGAGGAAAAAACGCTTCTGTCCCAGTTCTCTCAACATTCACTATGAAACAATGAGGAAAAACAAATTGAATCACCAACTCCACCTTGGGAAAACCTAAGAGCTAAATGTAACTGGCTCAGCAGTCTCCTCCCAGGCAGATGTAACCACAGAACTCTGGGAAGACTCAGGAGGTGGAGACATCAGTTATTGCAGGGGCAAGCTTATTTTAAGGACGGTTATGCCTCCATGTCCCTGCTTCTCTTCTCCCACAGCTGTAAGAGATGAGAAGGCTAATCTTCAGAGAAATTAAACCAAAGAGGCCCTGGACTAGAAACACCAAAAATTGTAGAGTGAAGATGAGGATGAAAAGAAAGGAGAGTTAATGACAGTATGCTGACATCACCCCTCGGAATCCCAAAACATTTGCAGCCAGCCAAATTACCCCAGCCCTGCCTCAGGCAAGAAACTCAAAGATTCTTCTCTGAAAAAGCTGTACAACCCCAAAGGGAAAGATCTATAGATAGTGAGATAGAGGACTCCTCAATGAAAAAGCCGGCTCGTCCTCCAAGCATCTGAGAATAAGGCAAACTAGATTCCCTGCCCTGACTACAAGCACTGGGATTCCAGACAGCATTAGAGTGACTTATTACAAATGAATAGATTGCCCAGGGTCACCAGACATTTGAGGAAATGGAAACAACATAAAGAGTAGAAGGGAAAACTGTAACAACCACTAAACTCTGTATTTATCAGCCCCAGGAAGAAAGACATCTATAACACAACAGTATTGGGGGCAGGGAGGGAGTTGTAGGGAGGATGCATGGAGACTTCACCTGAGGTGGTGAACACACGGTACACAATACAATGTGCAGATGATGTGCTGTGGAACTGTGCACCTGAAACCTATATAATTTTGTTAACCAGTGTCACCTCAATAAATTCAACAATAAGAGGGAAAAAAATAACAGCATGTTCCCCCAAAGGGACAATCACGGAAGGGCTCTTGGAAATTAAAAACGAAAAGGCAAAATTTTAAACATTAATACAAAGCCTGGAAGATAAGGAAATCTCAGCACATTTAATCCGACACACACACACAAACACACACACACACACACACACACACACACACACACGACAGATAACAGGGTTATTCACACAGGGTGGACGGAGGTTGTCTGGCCTCCTCACCCAGGTGTCTGGGGAACTAAGATACACAGTGTTCTCACAGCCCTGAGACTGGGCCCGATAAGCACTCCCATAACCGTAGGAAGGCTTGCATGCACAGAAAACCAACCTGTTTTGTTTCCCTGCCAGCTCAGTCTGTCTTCAGTATTTAAGAGGTAAGGGCAATCCGCTAGGACACAGGCAAGAGAGTGACAGGTGACATGCAGCGTGGCACATGGGGACACACAGGTTGAACCAAGCATGGATCGCCCACTCTTGAATAAAGGCATGTCAAGCATCCCGACGGCTCCAACTTTTCTTCCGCCTGCCTGAGTCTCAAGTGAACCTGCCTGGCCTAGATGGGCTGCAATAGAATTCATTTAATAAATCAGTGTTTACACTGTTGCACATAAACTAGTATGCAGGGATTCAGCAAGATGGCAGAAGAGTGAATGGAAATCATACTAACCTCCCCCACCCAGGACCAATCTGAAATTACAACTAAATTGAGGAGAAATCACCTGGAACAAACAACTGAGCAATAGTGAGAGAGAAATGTTATAACCTAGGACACACAGAAGAATCAGCTTCAGCACAACCTGACTGGTAAGGAGTGCGGCGGAGACTCAAGAAGACTGGCTGGGCACCCATAGGCGGCAGTGCCAGAGGGATATTTAAGCAGCTACTGGATCCCCCTGAGAAGTGTGGGGTCTAAACCCTAAGCTGGGATCCTCAGCCTATAGCACCAGAGTCCCAAAAGTATACAGATAATAGCCAGTGGTGAAAAGTGGCAGGGTTGCCCTCTGCCAGAGACTGATGGCTGGAAACATATAGAACCGTTTAAAGAGTCAATGCAGAAATTTTCATTTGCAGTCACTTACCTTGGGCTCTGGCAAAGGGGAGGACAAACTGGGCTAGAGGTATCTAGGAAAGACTGGGGATGGAAGCTTTGGGGAGAGAACTGAGAGAGTAGCCTCCAGGATCCCAGTGCTGAGTCATTCCCTATAAGGCAACAGCCATCATGCTCAGACCACTCCATTCCGAGCAGAAGCCTGAGGGGAAACACAAGCCGCAACCCGAGGAGGGACTCTGCCCTGCCCTGTGGTGCTTAAGCCTGACTGTTGAGTGTGGACTGACTAGATTAACAACTGAAGGAGACAGCCACAGGCAGTAGACCCCTGGTAGACTCTAACAGGCTGCCTAAGGTCATACATGGTCACAATCTGACATTACCAGAGGCGGATCCAGAAAGAAAAAATAGCGCACCTACACAATGGCATAAGACACAGTGGGCAGAGTGACACTCAGTCCACAAGCTGGAGGGAAGGACCCACCAAAGAATGACCCAACAACAATCAAAACCCAATTACATCCAAAAAGCCAACATAAACGGCATAAAAGGTATCCCCAGAGCATCAAGTTCAGGAGATCGAGGAGACTGTGCCCCTGAATCTCACAGGTCTCCTACCATAGAAGTTCTCACCACAAGGTCAGGAAGTCAAAACAGATCAATTTAAGAAGAAGAAAACAAGAAGAGTCTCACAAATAATGGGAAGACAAAGAAACAATCTCCAATCGAAAGGAAAGGAGGAATCTTCAGAAAGAGTGCTAAATGAAATAGAGGCAAGTAAACTATCAGATATTGAGTTCAAAACAATGGTTATAAGGAAGCCCAATGAGGTCAGTGAGAATTACCAAAAACTACAGGGAAACTATGAGGAACTTACTGCAAACTGTATCAGCATGAGAAAGGACATAGAAACTATGAACAAGAGCCAAGAGGAAATGAAGAATACAATTGCTGAACTGAAGAATACATAGAAGGAATCAAAATCAGGCTGGATGAAGCAGAGGATCAAATCAGCGAGCTGGAGGACATGGTAGGAAAAAACTCCCAGAAAGCACAAGAAAAGGAAAAAAAAAACTGAAAAAGAACAAAGAGGGGTTAAGGGAAATGCAGGGCAACATGAAACGTAATAATATCCATATAATAGGAATACCAGAAGGAGAAGGGGAGGAGCAGGGGATATAAAACCTGTTTGAAAAAGTAATGATGGAAAACTTCCCTGATTTGATGAAAGTCACGCAGGTCCAGGAAGCACAGAGGGTCCCAATAAGGAGGAACCTAAAGAGGGCCACCCCAAGACATATAATTAAAACGGCGAAATTCAAAGACAAAGAGAGAATCTTAGAGGCAGCAAGGAAGACACAGGAAGTAACATACAAGGGAGCCCCGAGAAGGCTAGCAGCTGACTTCTCAACAGAAACACTACAAGACACAAGAGAAAGGCAAGAATATTCCTAGTAATGAAAAGCAAAGGCCTGCAACCAAGACTAGTCTGCCCAGCAAGGCTCTCAATTAAAATGGAAGGTGAAACAAGGAGTTTCCCAGACATAAGAAGGCTGAAAGAATACACCTCTACCAAACCAGCATTGCGACATATGCTAAAGGGACTGCTTTAAGAGGAAAAGAATGAGAGAGAGGAACACAGGCACAAAGGGGGTAAAATGGCAAGGAATAAGTACCTATCAATAATAACCTTAAATGTAAATGGATTAAATGGTCCAATCAAAAGACATAGGGTAGCTGAATGGATAAGAAAACATGATCCACACATATGCTGCCTACAAGAGATCTACCTTAGAACAAAAGACCTATGAAGACCGAAAGCGAAGTGTTGGAAAAAATATCCCCAGCAAGCAGACAGGAAAAAAAAAGCTGAGGTAGCAGTACTTAGACAAAACAAACTTCAAAACAAAGACCATAAAAAGAGACACAGAAGGACACTTCATATATTCAAAGGAAAAATCCATCAAGACAGTTTACATAAACATTGTGAATCTATATGCACCCAACATAGGAGCACCCAAATATATAAGGAAAATCCAGGAGGACTTCAAGAAAGATACAGGCAGCAACACACTTATAGTAGGGGATTTTAACATCCCACTGTCAACAATGGATAGATACTCCAAACAAAATATCAACAAGAACATTGTGGAATTGAACAAGGTATTACATCAAATGGACTTAACTGATACATATATAGAACCTTTCACCCCAAAGCAGTAAAATACACATTCTTTTCAAATGCATATGGAATATTTACAAAGACAGACCAAATGACAGGACACAAAACAAGCCTCAACAAATTCAAGAAAACTGAAATCATAACAAGCATTTTCTCGGACCACAAGGGCTTGCAAGTAGAAACCAACCTCAAGGAAAAAACTCAAAAACATAAAACTCATGGACACTGAATAGCATGCTATTAAACAATGAATGGGTCAATAATGAGATCAAAGAATAAATCAAAAAGTTTCTGGAAACAAACGAATATGAACACACAAGAGCCCAAAACCTATGGGACACAATGAAGGCCGTCCTGACAGGGAAGGTCATGGCAACACAGACCTGCCTAAAAAAGATAACATTTCAAATAAACAACCTAAACCTGCGTCAACAAGAACTGGAGGAAGAACAACAAGGCCCAGAGCAAGAAGAAGGGAGGAAACAATCAAGATGAGAGCAGAATTAAATGACATAGAGACAAAAAGAACAATTCAAAGGATCAATAAATCCAGAGCGGATTCTTTGAAACAATAAACAAAATCAAAAAGGCTTTAACCAGACTCATCAAGAAAAAAAAGAGAGAAGGCTGAAATCAATAAAATCAGAAATGAAAGAAGAGAAGAAACAACTGATACCACATAAATACAAAGGATTGTTAAGAAATTACTATGAAAAACTATATGCCAAGAATTTGAAACCCTGAGTGAAACGGACAAATTTCTAGAAAACTATAATATTCCAAAACTGAATGAAGAACCAGAAAGCCTGAACAGGCTGATAACAGCTGGTGAAACTGAAGCAGTAATCAAAAACCTCCCATCACACAAAAGCTCTGGACCAGGTGGCTTCACAGGAGAATTTTATAAAACATTTGAGGAAGAGCTAACCCCTGTCTTCTCAGATTATTCAAAAAAATCCAAGAAGAAGAAAGTCTACCAAACTCTTTTTATGAGGTCAGAATCATCATAATCCCAAAACCAGATAAAGACACAACAAAGAAAGAAAACTACAGGCCAGTATCGCTGATGAACATAGACACTAAAATCCTCAACAAAATATTGGCAATCCACATCCAGCAACATGATAAAAGGTCCTACGCCACGATCAAGTGGGATTCATCCCAGGGGCGCAAGAATGGTACAATATTCACAAATCAGTAAACGTAATACATCACGTAAACAAAAGGAAAGACAAAAATCACAAGATTATATCAATAAATGTGGAAAAAGCATTTGAGAAGGTACAGCACGCATTTATGATAAAAACACTCAGCAAAGTGGGAGTGGGGGAGCATACCTCAACATGATAAAGGCCATATACAAGAAACCTACAGCCAGCATCATACTCAACAGGCAAAAACTAAAAGCTTTCCCACTAAGATCAGGAGCAAGACAGCGTGTCCGCTTTCACCACTTCTATTCAACACAGTATTGGAAGTCCTAGCCACAACAATCAGACAAGAAAAGAAATAAAAGGCATCCAAATTGGAAAGGTGGAAGTAAAACTGTCGTTGTTTGCTGATGACATGACAGTGTACA
>PVJD01013556.1:0-33397 GCA_004026545.1 Mormoops blainvillei
TACTCGCAATGCCCTTTAAAGATCCAAGTGCTTTTTCAACTGACAAATGACAGAGAATTAAATAGATTTTAATTTTTGCATATAGTTAGGGATTTATTAGTAATTATCTGCTAAGTAAATTATACAAGCCCGCTAAAATTTAATATTCATAAATTACAAATATATTATTGGAAGTAATGAAGCTCTAATACAGCAACTTAAGAAGTCAGCACATGTTTACAAACAGATGGTTAGTGATTATTTGTTACACAATAATGATTTCTGAGTAATGGATTATTGGCAATATCTTATTGCTGACTTTTTAACTCTTTAATTATAAATCATTATCTGTTTAATATGTTGTGGGTTGTTTGCATAGTCCTAGAGCATGCACACATTTGCATATTTGTGATGTATAATTTTTCAATAGCTAGGTTTTGAGACATTTATGTGCTATAGTTAAAATATGAATCATTCACGTCTCTTTTGCTAAAGGAAATAGATATATTTTCCTCCAGATATTGCTTACAGAGTATAATACTTCATTGGTGATCTCCTGTATGTGGGTTTGGGTGAAATGCATTTGAAAAATTGTTAAATAACTTCAAGGTAAATGCAATTAAATTAATCCATTATACTCAAATTGGCAGGGTATTGTGTCATAAATAAGGGATATAAATTTATGATTTATTTAAAAAATAAATCTATATAATTCTGTATTCATTATCTACTGTTGCATGACAAATTACCACCAAATGGCTTCAAACAATATTTATTACCTTATTTTGCCATGTATGAGCAATTTTGAGCCCAAATTTTTGAGGGAAAAATAAGGATGCACATTATATATGGATAGTATCTGAAATACTTTGTATCTGTTCTTGTGTTTTGTAATTATTGGTTCCATAAAATTTCTTACACCATAATATGTTCAAAAATAAATGTTAAAATTCCTTTATAATACAAAAACAAGTATCTAAATATAAATGAATAAAAATTGAATTAAAAAAATTAAAACAAAAGAGTTTTTTTCCTGAAAGCATGAGCCAAAAACGTGGGTTTGCATTACACATGACGAAATATGGTACCTCTTGATGCCTGTCGATCAGTAATTTCAAGTGGACAAAATGGGAATGGCTTGTCTCTGCTCTGTGATGTCTAGAGTTTCAGCAGAAACACTGGAAGTCTGGGCAATAGAAATGATCTGGAGTCTTGACTAAGTCCCGAAAACCCATTTCCAAGTTGACTCATCATATAGACTGGTTAGTCAGTTCTTCTTTACATGGACTTCATATGTGAACCTTCCATAGAACTACAAATGTGCCCTTACACTTGCTGGCTTCTTTGTAGAGAGAGTAATATAGGTGGGGAAGGTGAAAACAGCAATGCCTTTTATGACCTAGCCTGAGAAATTAAATGTTGTCTATTATGCAATGTTTTATTCATTGGAAGGAGCCTTTGCAATGTAATTAGTCTTACATTTGATTGATGGGTAATTAGATTCTGTGATATTATAATTTATAATAGGAAATGTACGTATTTCATCTAAGTCCCAGTCTCTTGTAGAGCTCCTAAAATCCTTGAAATTTTCTAACTGATGTCAAAGATGTCCTTTGTTATGTTAATGAGAGCTCTTCTATAAAGCACTTCAAGGTGTAGGTTGGTTACCAAAGGAGCCAACCATGAACAAGGGGCGGAGCTTTCAGTCCTTGCCCACTTCTAGGGACAGAAGAAGTTCTAAAGGTTGACTCAACTGCAGATGGCCAATCTGATCCCTTGCTCCCTAGGATTTTAATACTCAAAATCTGGCATTTCTAAAAGTCAGTCCTGAAGCCTGTAAACTTGATGCTTCCCTCTAGTATTTTACTTTCCTCAAATATTCAACTGGCAAATGTCCTCAGGAAACAAAGTAGAGTAAATGGGATCTATTCACATTCTCTTTTTTTGATATGCCTGCATTAACTCCTCTCTGAAGATTTCAGAAAGTTATTTGTTGTATTTTGTTCAGAGTTATAGTTATTTTTGGTGGAAGGATTAATCAATGCAAACTATTATATCATGATTTCCTCTTTTACTCTTCTGAGCAATTTTGTGGAAAATTACTATTATTTCTTACTGATATATAATTTTTCTTTTAATAGAATTCAAAAATGAAATTATCTGAGCCTGGGGGTGTCTTTATTGTAAATATTTTCTTTGAAACTTTATTTATTTGATAGATATAGGAATATTCAGATTTTCTTGTTTTTCTTTTTTTAGTTGCATTTTCCAAGGAATTAATTAATCTCATGTAAGTTCTTAAATATTATTTCATAACATTTTCATAATAATCTCTTATTATCCTTTCAATGTCTGCAGGTTTAATTGTTAAATTAATTGTCATTTTCAAAAAATGTAAATAGGAAATGCCATTACATTTTTCAAAATTCAAAATATGTCAATATCAGTTTTCCTTTCACCTTTTCTCTTTAACAATCTAGTTCTTTATGAAAATGATGGGATTCTATACATACTATTCTGTACCTTACATTTGTTAATATTTTTCTGCAAATGTCTCTGTATTAAGATATGAAAATCTTCCTCATTCATTTATCTTGCTATATATTATAGATATGTGATAATTAATTTGCCCATCCCTTATCAATGCACATCTAAAAGCTCTGCTGCATTGCATTACATTTTTAATGTGTAGTTCCAAACATATATGAGTACATATTTAGTATTAATTTACTATAAATGTAGTTGCTTAGTCAAAATGTCACCATCCATATTTAGCTAATTATTAATAAAAATGAGTTGGGGGAAGAAAAGAGAATTAGACATTGAGCTTAATTAACTGGAAAGCATAAAAATGTTAGTTTCGCCAGGAAGCTACAACTTTACACCCCAGGGAATTACAGCACTGCTTCTCCAAGGGGATTAACACTTCTTCCTTCCCACCCTCCAGTACTGGATTGTTGGGGAGAGCAGGAGAAAGAGCTTGACCAAATAGGGCTGTCAGTCTAACGAGGGGGAGTAAACCCACCCAAAACCTGAAAAATATTGGCAAGTTGATTAGTTATTTCAAAGAATCTTCTGCTCTTTTCCGATCCTGAGATATATAATCCCACTTTTCTGTTGAGTGCTAGGAGTATATTTGCTGGTATTTTCATGTTCAGTTTTAGTAAATAATGTTAAAGAATTTCAAAGAGAAATACAATTGTTTTGCTTAATATTATTAGATATTAATTTGTGCCTTGCTGGTGTTTGTGCTGGAGTACCTTGCTGTGGTCTCCATATTTCTTTGTATGTCTTCAACATTGTTTATCATCCTTAGTGTCTTTTGTGCATTACTTTATCTTCTGTGACAATTTTATTATTTTCTCTGGCTTGACAACACAGGAACACAAGCCTGATGTCCTTCTGATATATTTCCATTTTTTATAAAGGCTCTTGAATTCTGGTATGTATTTTTATTTCATAGAGGTGTTTGTTTCTTTTTCTTTTTCTTCTTCTCCTTCTTCATACAGTATTTATGGTAAAGCACTTAGATTTAATTGTCCCATATTTCATAAAAACATTTTTCTAGGCATTTTTTATCTGACATTTATTTTTTATATGTTATCTGTTTTTTGACTCAATGTCTTTTTCTGGTCTTTTGCTGCTTATTTCCAAATCTTGAAGGATATGTGTTCTTCCTAGGTCAGCTATTTAAAACCAATTCTTATGGAGGAAGGAGCCAGTACCATGCTCACATCTTGCAGGGACAACAGATTACTCAGGGTGAAACTATTACCCAAGGTGAGAATGTTAAACTTTACTCCCACCAGCCAACAAAAATAATCAACTAGTTCTTATCCAACATACAAAAAAAGCTCTTCCCTTTGTCACTCCAGAGAAATATAGGTTTCTGCAAATACGGTTTATCTTTGTGAATTTTTCAATAGCCCTGATTCTTTTGGTTCTTGGAACTTAATCTAATGTACAGAAGATTCTAATATCAGCACAATTGCTTGTCCCAGTTCTTCCCAACAAATGATTTAGGTTTCTACCTCAAATGTTTTTGCCATCTCTAATAAATAGATTTTCAGCCATCTCTGAAATCCACAATTGTAGCATTTCTTTATGTTTAACTTCTACTCATACATACCACTACCCAGTTCCCACTCCTCCATACAGATTTCCATTCATGCTACTATTTAGTAGTTTCATTGCCTCTTAATGTCTTCATGTCTATTTCTCATTCCTCTTGTTGCTTCTGATGATTTTGTGGGAAGTAATGGGAAAATGTTATGCTTTACTTTGTTATCTTCCAAGTGGATGTCTGTGTTTATCTTTTACTTCCACCATTCTTTATATTTTATTTGTGACCTACTTAGCACTCCACATTATGCTACTGTATTTTCCTGCTCTTTGTTTTTGTCTTACATTGCAAGCTTCTAAAGGCAGTTTTTTAAACGCTTCTATATGTTATGAAGTACTTAGCAAAGTGTCTTACATAGAGAGTATATAAATACTTGAACATGTAATTAATGGTGGTTGAGAAAACAGATGATTTAGCTCTATGAATAAAGACCATTTTTTTATTTGAGTTTTGGAAAACCTAAAGTAAGAAGATTGATTACAAAACATAGTCTTAAGTTTCTTTTATTATCGAGGTTGAGATTTGTAGAATGAGGGTATTACTTAACTTAAAATTAATCAAAAGGAGAAATGAAATTCAAATTAATTGAATTGAATATTTAGTACTGTATCTGATCTTGTTGAAAAGCCAAAATGGAACTAAAAGGGTCAGGATTGGTCTGACTTCTGATCTCAGTTAAATTCAATTAAATTCAATTTACAGGAGAGAAAAACTATTTCACTCATCAAAACAAATGAGATAAATATTCTTAAATTAAATTGATTGGTTTGGATTATTGTCATGTATTATGCTTTGACCAAATTGTATTTCACTGAAAAAATGTAATGGAATGATATGGATTAAGTAAGAAAGTACTAGAATGTTCTAAAATAAATCTTATGAAACAAATTTGATCTCTGTCATATGGTGTGATTTATATTGAATTGAAAGGCATTTCTTATCAAGATAGAAGTTAATAGAAAGCCTTTTCTTAGAGGATTATGTTGATAAATATATCTAAAAACAAAATTAAATAATTTAAATATTTTAGGGAAAATAATTGTCCTTACACTATTTATACTTTACTTTCCTTCATTCTGTTTTCTTTTTCTCTTTTTAAAGTACATTTTCTCATTGGCTATTTTGGCATGTTAACCTTCATGAATGCATAATACTTGCAAAAGTCCAGATTGTGTATTCATAAAAGGAACCTACATTTTTATTTTTCATTATTTCTCTCTCTCTCAAATAGAACATTATATTAATTCTTTTAAGAAACTACAAGTCTACAGAAATAAAAATAATTCAATTAATATTTCAAAAGCACTCATAGTCAATATTTAAGGGACTAGGCATGGAGAACTGGACTGGTACATGCAAAAAAATGAATCTAGACCACCATCTTACATCATACACCAGAGTAAACTGAAAATACATAAAAGACTTAAATAGTTGTGATACCATAAAAATCCTAGAGGGAAACATAGGCAGTAAAATTTCAGATATCTCAATGTAGCAATATTTTGGATGATCTATCCCCTAGGGCAAGGGAAATAAAAGAAAAAATTAACAAATGGGGCTATATCAAATTAAAAATCTTCCACACAGCTAAAAAAAACATAATTATCAAAATGTAAAGGGAGCTGACTGCATGGGAGAACATATCTGCTAATGATACCTCGACAAGTGTTAATCTCCAAAATATATAAAAAACTTATACAACTCAACACCAAGAAGACAAAATATCTGATTAAAAAATGGGCAAAGGAGCTGAATTACACATTTTTCTAAGGAGGATATACAGAAGACCCATAGACATATGAAAAGATGTTAACATCACCAGCCATCAGAGAGATGCAAATTAAAACCACAATGAGATATCACCTCATACCTGTCAGAATAGCTATATTAATAACTCAACAAACAAGTGCTAGTGAGAATGTGGAGAAAAGGGAATGTTAGTGCACTGTTGGTAGGAATGCAGACTGGTACAGCCACTGTGGAAAACAGTATGGAATTTCCTCAAAAATTCAAAATGAATCTGCCTTCCATCGAAGCAATTCCACTGCTGGGAATATACCCAAAGAATCCTGACTCAGCAATTCGAAAGGATTTATGCACCCCTGTGTTTCTAGCATTACTATTTACAATGGCCAAGATTGGGAAACAGCCTAAGTGCCCATCAGTAGATGAGTAGATAAAAAAGCTGTGATACGTCAATATATTGTAGTACAATGCAGCAGAAAGAAAGAATGGATTCCTACATTTTGCAAGAGCATGGATAGAGCTGGAGACTATTATGCTAAGTGAAATAAGTCAGTCGATGAAAGATGAATGCCATATGATCTCACCTATAAGGGAAAATCTAATGATCAAAATAAACTAGTGAGCAAAATTGAACCAGAGGCATAGAATCATGGAACAGACTGACAGTTGTGTAATATGGGAGGGAAGTGGTGGGGATTCTTTGAAAGAAGGTGAAGGGATTAGTCAAAGGACCTATATGAAGGACCCATGGACATGGACAAAGGTGTGGAGATTGACTATGGAAGTGGGGTGTGGTTTGGGTGGAGGGGACAACAGGGGAAATATTGATACAACTGTAATAGAATAAATAATAAATATTTTAAAAAATAAATAGAATCATAGGTAGAAAAATAACAAGGGACTAGGCATGGATGTTTTAATAAAATTTTATTTACAAAAGCAGATAGCGAGTCAGATTTGGCTTGTGTCAGAGTTATCTGACCCCTTTTAGGGGTGATAAAAAAAAAAGAGGTTTATTAACATCTTCACAAAACTAGTAATCACGATTTTATTGAAAGGGATCACCAAAGTAGAAATCTTAAGGATCAATGATTTCCTTAAATTTTTTTTTCAAATAGATGTTTTAGTTTTCTTTACTATGACTCACATTATTGTTTCTTTATGTAATTGCACAGCATATAAGTATAGAGCATAGAAGAAATTTATAGAATGAAATACCCCACTTAAAGTGAAAAGTTTGTGATTTTCCCATATACCCTCTGCAACTATTCTGTAATTATTTTTTAAAATTCTTAACTTCAGTCATAGAAAAATAAAGATAATTGAAAATACAATAGAATATTTATCAGTAGGTTTAATGGGCCTTATTTTTTGCCAATAAGAGGAAGACATCACCATACTAATTTCCACTCTTCAATTACAAGAGACGTTTCTCAAAAGCATCCAACTACATGGTTATTTATGATACCAAGTGACCGACTTTCAAATGTGTGAAATTCTTAATTCTAATTAATAAAGCATCTACTTGCAATGTCTGTTTAATAACCATAACAAACATTTAACACATAAAGTTCTCCTAGAATTGTAAAGAGCTATTTCTGATTAATTTATTTTACATATGTTTTATAGATTTTTTAATTGAACATTTTTATTAATGAGAATAGCCAACTACTTCCAACAAATGCTTAAGTTTAACATTTTTTATTTCAGATTTTGATGCAACAACACCTTTGAAAAACTGCTGTGAATTTGAACATAAGAGAGTGAGGCTGCAACCTTAACTGATGAATTTCATTTTCAAGATGAGTGGGGGCCCATGCACACAGTTGACCATTTATTTTCTGTGCCTGCTTCCATTCACCTCAAATTTATATCATTTCTATTGTTTTTAAAAACAGTATGCCTCTCCTAGGTTTAGTCCTATATATTTCAAATAAACAAATAAATAAATAAGGTGGGATCACAGCTCGTGTGAAACAGAGGGTTTCAATCAACCTGTCCAAATCAATGAACAATTTCTTTGCTTGAAGTACTGCCGAGACCAGATCAGATCTCAATTTCAGTGCATTTCAAAAGATAGCACAGGGTGATGGGCTATTCCAGAATTTTGTTATAACAAATAATGGTACAATTATTAAACAAATCACTAGAAATATATTGCAATATATTAATGATCAATGGTGACTATTGCAAAATAGTCCTTCGCTGAATGATTTTGTCATTCAAATGTTTAGTAGCGAAGCAAACTGGCTCTGTTTGGTAGTTGTTTTACACAAGCAGCTTTGACGTATGTTTCTTATATAATAAATGATTCATTGTCTTAAAATGTAGGAATGTGAATTGCAGAATGAGAGTTTGATAAAATGGAGCCGGCTTAGGCTTTGATCTTTGCAAGAGACTCTGTACAATAATTACCTAGAAGTAGGACAATAGACAAAGAATCTTGGTTGAATGTATCCTTAGGAGTTTTTTGAGTTGGAATATTTAAAGGTCTCATTTAAAGTAAAAAAATATATGTGTGTCAAAATGAACATTAATACTGAGAGTCCCAGTCATCTCCTGCTTCCATTATCTGATACAGCTGTGAATGCAGAGCCAGAACAAAATGGTAAAAGGCATCTTATGTTGTAGTGGGTGTTGCCACTCGGCTTTGCCTCCCATGTCAGTACAAGGATAATCCTGACCACAAGAATCATGGGTTAGTCTGCAAATATAAATTCGGTATTACAGCCAATTAACAGCATGTTAGGCAATGTCATTTATATATATCTGATGTTTATGATAATGAAAGTGAAGTTACCTGTGATTAAGAAACCCTGGGATGTGACCACGGTCAATTCCACCAATTTTCTGCTTTGTGATTGGTCAAAACACCTCTGAATATCAGTATCAGAGTTTATATTACAACCAAGACAGGCCACCTATTAGTTACTGAACAATCATTCTTAGAAAGCCATTACCACACTGAAGTCAGCGATGTATGAAGATAATTAAACATTTTGAAGATACTGCTTATAGTCAAGGGAGTATTTTATATGGTTCTTTGAATATTATTCAACCTCTCTATGGTACAGCTTGACCTAATATACTACACTGAAGCTTGTTTCACACTTGCAACTCTTTCCCTATAAGATTTATTAGTAGTTTACTCTGTTCCATCAGACCATATGCTTCTTAGGGAATCATGTCTAATTCATTTCCTACCATGTTACCCTTCATTAGTGTACTAATGGGAACATAAAAGTCCTTAATAAACCTATTTTGACTGACTAGCAGTACTTATTATAGAACCAATGCTTCCTAAGTCTCAACCACAAAAAAATAAAAAAAATAAAAAACTTTCTTTTCCTTCCTTCCTTCCTTCCTTCTGTCCTTCCTTCCTTCCTTTCCCTATCTCTCTATCTATGTGGATACAACTAACTCCCCATACATTTTAAACTCTATTGAAAAATGTCTAGAGGAAGGTGACAGTCTGAAGTATGGACCGCCTAAAAAGAACAGTGAGAATAGGAGATCTGTCCAGAAGGTATCCAGCCATGTATGAAAAAATAGAGACATTTATTGAAGAAGATACAAGATACAAGAAACATTGTACATAGAACAAGGACACCACAGTCCTCATATTTTGCATGGGGTGTGATGCATGAATGCGCACATTGTTGTGATGAAGCTGCCATTCACCAGCTGCCCATAGTTGCAGCCTTCTGAATCATTGGGGTAGTTTCTGCAGAGTAATATTCGAGCTTAACACAAAATTGGATGCAGACTTGTTGCTCTATTTGCTCAGTTATTTTGAATGTGGTGGCCACACAGAGCACATGTTCACTTGATTGGTGTCTACAGCCCCCACTGAATAGTACAGTGAAGTCATCATTGTTCACTCAGGTGCATTCCAGTCCACTCTCCTTGGTTGCCAGGTTACATTGATGTCACACAAACCATTCTCATTATATTAACAATGGTTAGACTTTTTCTGGGCAGATCTCATAAGTATAGTTAGTAGAGATCATATTTTCTTACATGCATGAAGTTAGCTATTCATATAGCTGATTCTCTTCCCCATTTAGTTCTGTGTTAAGTATTTTAAGCTGTCCTAATTTTATATTTAATTTCACCCACCTGATGTCCAACTTTGTCTTTGGTCATTTACATTCCCATACAAGAGGAAAAAAATTACAAAATGCATTTAGAAAATTCTGAATGACAGTGTCATGTCATTTTAAATAATTTACCCAAACTTTTTGGAAAGCATACAGACAATTTTGTCCCTACCCTGCACTGTGATAGACAGAAACATCAAAGAATTTATTAGGAGCTTCTCCCATAGTTTAGACTCCTTGAAATCAGAGCTTCTGTACAATAGAGATTAGTTTCAACTGTTCCATGATATATCGTGAAAGTGATATTAATATTTAACGATTTTTAAAATGCTGCCTAAACCCTCATTAATTTATTTGGATAGCTCTAAGTTGAACAGTGCTACAAAATATGTACTTATAAATTATTTTTTCAATGTTATTTTCCTTATTTTTCTGACTTTAAATTGATAAATGCCTGCTTTATACCACATAATACAAAGTATGAAAATAAATATTTGATGCTGTAAAGAAAGTCATTATTTTACCTTTACATTTTATTGATAATGTTAAAAAATAAATATGACCGTAACGTCTTACAGTTGTCAGAGAATGGAAGCATGTATTTCTAAATCTCTTATTTCTGAACATTAACATTTGGAGTTCCATGCCCTTCAAGTTCAATATGTTCTTTTCTACTTTTTAAGAGATTAGATAGCTCTTTCGACAGTTCCATTTACTCAAGTGAGTGAATACTTTTTCCTTTCTTTTGGTGCTGGGCTGACTTGTTTGCAGAATCTTTCATTTTGTTTGAGTTTTCTAGAATTAAGAATTGGTCATTCTGGCAATTAATCATAACAGTTGCATTTACCTGCTATACAAAATTAATAAACAGAAATCCCACATAAAGTGGGCAGGCCAGAAGGGAAAGCTCTCATGGCCTACGGTGATTGCAAAACACAACAAAGAAAACTGTTCGTAATGCTCTTCCAAACTTCCTTTTCCCTTCTGTAAAAGAGCTTCCTCTTCTTCGTTTTAGCAGACCTACCTGTGGCTAACCATGGTTGCATATACCAAATTGCAATTCCCTGTTGTTCTCAGACAAACTTATTTTGCTGAAGGAATTTATGTCTGAAGTTTTACTATCAACCCTACTTACAAGGCACTTATAGATGTCAGTATGATCTCCATACTTATTTGCTGTTTTAAATTTTATTTATTCACTAGTGATTCCTTAATAAATATTTAGTTAATTACTAGTGTAGGCTGCATGTGTTAATGACAGAAATTCAGAGATGACTAAGGAATCAACACTACCCATAAGTAATTAGCAATCTAATTCAGAGGTCTGAATTATAGTATTTGGGCCAAGCCAGCTCGCAATCTGTTTTTTTAAACCAAGTATTATTGAAATATTATCTGTATATTTAAAGATTATGTTTCCTAACTCTCTGTTTTCATTGGTTTCTTTGGGATAAACAAATATAGTATATTCACCTAATTTTATACTTACTGTTTTCATGTTGCATTTTATGAATGGGGAATAATAAACTATACATACGTACAAATAGACACATATACAATTATATATATGCACATATGTATTTCCTAATTATAAATCAAGCATTAATAACACTTCTTGATGATGTATTTCTAGCAAGTTTAACTACTTTAATTGGACACAAACCAAAGTGTGGGGGAACATAGGCTGCTATTGACTGTAAAGATCATGGCCAGAAAATTTTTTCTTAATTAAAAACAAATAAACAACAATTTGCTCCAAAATTAGCATGAGGATGTGACAGAAGGAAGAGGAACAAACTAAGAGGCTTTATCAGACAGAACATTCTTCCCTGTAGAGCTATTCATCTACTCTTATTTTTTTCTGATAGAACACTAATTTATTTAGGACCAAAACAGTAATTCATTTTTGTTTCATTTAATGTTATTTTATCTCCTTTTATTTGTCTTCCTCATTGAGTCAAGAACATGTGATAGGCACATGGTTAATGTTCTGTCCCTACTTGTTGAATTACATTGTAATCCCTCTAATGGCATCATTGCCTTCTAGAATTAGAGCAGATATGCTTTAGGAAAAAATCATATACATAGAAATTTTTATTCTAATCTTACATAAACACAACATAAGCCAATGATTTATCAGTAGGTGTTCAGTAAGAAGTAAATGAATTGTAACTCAGTTACCCATTTCAGTAATAGTTTGTGAAACTATTCATCTAGAATCTAGGAGACAATAATATTTTACTAATAAGTCATTCCTTTCTAAATGTGTGTTTTTACATGGGTTTATAAAATCATTAAACTCTTCTAGGAACTAAGCCACTAAGGGCCAATGGGCTTAGCCAGTATATGAATATCTCTTTTGATATCCAGTGGATGGTTAAGAAGAGAATGTGCAAACAGAGAAGTCCAGATGAAAACTCTGTTATTTGTCAAACTGAACTTCATTGAAATGAAACTCAACACAGTTATCTGAATTTACTCTTGGATTTGGTTTTCATCCTTTTTATCAATCAGTATTTTACAAAGGTATATTATTTATACAAGAGGACTCTTCTCCCCAGTGCGTGATAGACTGTTTCTCTCTCTCTCTCTCTAGAGGTAAAGGTGGTAGCTGTGATTGTGGAAGTTCAATCTGTGCTGAACCAAGATTATCAAGTCAGGGAAGAAGCAGAGAAGAAATACACTACCGACCAGTCTCTCCCTCTGCTCTCTGATCTGATTGTCCCTGAATTATTGCAATGGTCTCCTAACTGGCACCTACTTCTCTTTTTCCCCCTTACATTTGTTTTCAGTATGGCAGCCGGAGTGATCCTTCCAAAAGGAAAGTTGGACTTTTTCAGTTATTTCCCCCAAAACCCTGAAATGGTTTTCCATTTCCATTAGAGTAAATGTCAAAGTTCTTCCAACAGTTTAGAAAGCCCTGATTAATTTGTCTTTCCTTCCTAACATCCTATCCCCTCACATAACACTTTGCTTTCTGCCCTCATAGCCTAGTACTTTCCTCTGGCTCACTCCATTACAGTCACATTCCTAGCTCCGTCTTTAAGTTCAGACTTGTTCCTACCTCAGGGATTTTGCCTCAGCTGTTGTCTACTTTGCTTACTTTCAAGTTCTCTGTCAAATCCTGTTTTCTCATTGATGCTGAACCTGAACACCTGTTTAATATTGTAACCCACATCCATCTTGAGCCCAGTCTCTGGTATCGTACCATAACTTTCTTATTTAGGAATGATACTTATTACCTTTTAACATATAACAGAATTGACTAGCTTATTGTACTTTTCCTTACTGCTTATGGTGTTTAGTCTCTCTCTACTGGAATGCACAATCTGGAAGTCAAAGTTGTTGTTCTTTTCACTCATGTTGCTGGAGCACCCAAAGTACCTAGTAGTTGATCAAAAAAAAAATTGAAGAGAAACAAAAGGGTTGTACCAGACTAATTGCTCCCTGATGACCTAAACAAAAGATTGAATTAAGCTTGATATTAGAATAAATATCCTAAAGTAAAAAATAAGGGCAAAATTGTGCCAAATGAGTAATAAGAGAACATAATTATTTTTGCTAAGAACGCAGGTTTTTGTTTTTAAAGCAACACTTGGGAATTAAGTATGTGTGGATTTCTCACATACTTTGTGTAAAAATGTTTGTAATTCACCTAAATAATGTTTTATGATTTTTTCACTCATTTAGTAATTTATTTCTGAAGCAGATTTTCATGGTCCTTAGAATCTAAATATATGGTAATAGCTCAAAATATTATGGATCAATTAGCTTCATGGTCCATTCTTTGTTTTCAAGGGTACGTGTTAGCAAAGAAAAACTTGAAAGATAACATGTAAAGAAGGAAGGTATTGAGGCTCCTCTAAGAAGAGGTTTACAAACCTTTTACTCTAGGGAGGAAAATAAGATTCTTGGAAAAGCTGCCCATTTTTATTAGGAATAGTTCTGCAAATCTCGATATGTTACTTCTTGGGTAGGTGGCTATTGAAGGATCACTCCTTCTTTCTGGCACCAGCTGTTGGCAAGTCTCATTTGGTGATTTGCTTCCTGTTGGCGGGCGGAAAGATCTATCAGAGCTTTACCGTAGTCACCCACTTAAAATCACGTTTGAGAATGAATGGGCTAGTTGTTAGGGACACAAAAAGTACTTCTTTGCATACCAAAGCCCTGGATTCTATTCTTGGTGTAGTTATGGTCCAGCTGTATGACCTCAGGCAAGTCGTTCAACCAAAATATATGGTTCCCATATAATTTTCAGCCTATAATTCTACTAAATCTGAAATTAAAATGATACAGTATTATATAAATGAAAGTATTTTAAAGGCATTGTTCAACTGTTTAATATTTTTACTATTATAGTATATTAAAATTAGTATGCAGTGCAGTCATCCAGAATAAGTTTAGTCCATCAAAAGCAACAACAACAAAGAGAAAGATAATATTATATTAAAAATACCCATATCCTTCTGTAGTTGATGAACGAATACAAAATTTTCATAATTTCTACAGGTCACTGTCATGACTAGCAATGCATTGACACTGGAGGGAAGCTACAGAGGAATTAAGGGTTATGGCCAAGGATGGCCACAAACTAAGTTTTTCAAGGTGGCATTTAATTTTGGTGAATTCACCATTAAGAGAATAATTGTTCTCCAGTGTAATTTGAATATCCTTTAAAATGTGCCCTCAGCCAATACAAACAGATTTTAAATTAGAACTGACTTGATGCTGTGCCAACAATAAAGAATAGTAGGATTCTTGCCTATCAAAATGTACAAGATGGTATGAAAATTATGTATTTTAATACAGCATTACTTGGGAGTAGACTCAAGTTCACATAAATTTGAACTATTATCAATTACTGATAATTAATATAAGTAACATTATTGGCAAAAGAACCAAACCCTTCTATCAACACATTTTTCCACTGAGAAGTATCTGTTAGAAGTAAAAATATAATCAGACATTTGCGTGTGAGGCATAGATTCAGCGCTGTGGTGCCATTTGAACATGAGTAGCATTGGTATATAAATTAAGTATCTAAATAATGTTAGGAAATGATGCAAGAATATTTTACATCTGTAATTGTATGTAAAATCTGTCTTTACATTGTCTATTTTAGTGATTCAGAGGATTCTTGTTCTCTAGTTTCTTTACAATATTTCATGGTTGTGTGATCTCTGAGTAGGTGAGATACTGCTATAATATGATACTTTATTTAAAGATAGCTGGTTACATTTCCAGGAAGTTATGATGGAGAAAACAGTAATAAATTGCTTGTGAAAAATACTAAAATATCCCAATACAATTTTCTAAATAATTTTTGTCTAAATTCCTGGAAGAGGATTACTTACGAGGCTGGATAAAATCAGCTGGAAGTGAATTTCCAACAGTTTACTGCCACAAGTCATTACCAAGTAGCCTCAACTATTAGTTAGCTAAGCTCATTACATTTCCTCTTGTATCACCTTTGAATTGTTCTTGAGGCATTGCTTATTCTCTGGACAGAGTTGCCAATACGGTTTAGCTAAGTGTGAGGCCTGCCCGTCAGCTTCCCAGTTCTGTTTCGCTAACAGTTCGGAAAGTAATTACTCCCTAGAGGTTAAGCTTGCCTTGTGCAATATGTGCCGAGCAGCCTGACCAGAAATCCTCATAGATCCAAGCCTGGTCTCCTGCCAGCTTAAACAGTAGGAGGATTCAAAGATGCTAAAATATTTTAGGTATGCGAAGCCAAGTAAAATCTTCTGGATACTTTCCTGTAATTTCAGATTTTAAAAGCAACGGATGCCTTGGACATCATATTTACAAGAGGGAACTGAAAAGAACCATCTAGCATTGTTTTCTACTTTCCTAGGTAATGCAAGCTACTGGACGTGAGGGTTTAAAGTTGCAGAAACCAATAGGATATGTTTGGTGTAATAATGTGCTAAAATTTGTATGACACACCAGGTAGAAATTTCTGCCTCAACTCTCAACCTTTAACCTTTGGTGGTATATAAACATAAAATAAATTAGCCAAAACATTAAAAAAAAAGATTATTCTCACCAAAAATATACAGCTAAAAAATACAAAACCATATGAAACTCACTTTTTGGTTGATATATGGATATGTTGTTTTCCTAATAGTCTTGAGAAATTCAATATTCATTAAAATATGAAAATGGCACATGGATTTGTATCAAGAATATAAAGACTTTTTAAAATTATTATAATTGTTGCTATTATGTTAGAATTGCCTTGCTTGAGGAGAGATAAATAAAATACTCTTTTTAAGAATAATAAATAGAAGAAATTCTATTATGAAATAAAAAAATAAAGACCCTAATGTTTAATTATCTTTTAGGATCACTAATGAAGTCTTATGCAAAGTAAAAGTGAACACCCACACTGATGTTTTTCCCATTGAACCTAATTTACCTAATATAATGAATTAGCATGTGATTTGAAAATACAATAAAATATTAGTAAAACAGAAACATTTAATTCCAGAAATTTTTTAGCACATTATTTGGAATGAATTGGCATGCCATTTTATTTATCATATGTTATCAAAGGTGGGGTGACTAAAATTGAACATCATTTTAAAATTATTTTTGCCTAGAGATTAAAACCAAGGTTAATTGTTTTCAAAAAAGTTTTTATTTATTAAAATTGTATTGAATCTTTACTTAATATGGCACTGTTCTATGCCTACATATGATGATAGTGGCAAAAGATAAAAGGTTCCTGCTCTTAAATATCCATCTATTCACAGGACTGGTTATGTATATTCCCAATTTATTTCCTTTATGAGATGACACAGTCTTCTACTCTTACATTATTTCTTCAGTTGCATAGATGATTGAGCACATTTGGCAGAGTATGACATTGATGGCAGATCAAGGGCAGTTCATTTCTCTCACTACCTCCCAGGAATTAGATTACCTTGAAGGATATTCTGCTTGAAGGAAGGATACTCAAAGAAACAATTATTCAGTGGCATATGTGTGGCAAGTACTGCTTCTCTACCTTAAGCCATAATGGCTCTAAAATAATATGAAACATTTCCTTGTAGAAAAAGATGATGCATTTAAACAGCATTGTAGACTGCATTCAACTAAAATATGTTGTTACCCACCTCTCCTTCAAGCAA
Source organism: Mormoops blainvillei (assembly GCA_004026545.1). Taxonomy (NCBI): domain Eukaryota; kingdom Metazoa; phylum Chordata; class Mammalia; order Chiroptera; family Mormoopidae; genus Mormoops; species Mormoops blainvillei. The sequence goes on from PVJD01013556.1 coordinate 17,082, forward strand.
TTTTTTTGACTCAGGTTATGTTGACTCTGTTTTCAGAGTCCATCTTTAGTAGCCTTAGCCAATTATGGTAGCACATCTGTCTGACCAATGATAGTTCAGAAGCCTTAGCTTAAATCAATCAATACATCGTATTCCCTATAACAATTAATCATTATTATTGGTCCACAAATGGGCACATAGTTTATATTATCTCAATCAGAATGAAGAGAAGTGTTCTATTTTATGGTGAAATGAATAGTTCTCTCCACTCTACTGAATATGAAGAGGGAACATGTTCCTCTGATACTGGCAGTGATTTTCAGTTATGAGCAGAGACAACCTGAACAAAGAACTGGGAATCATGGAATTTATAGTTTCCCCATTGCCATTTTATGTGTGTAAATATATGTAATGCCATATTATAGGTGACAGAAATTAACTTCCTCACCTTTACTATTTTAAACTGGGTTCTTTGTAACTTGAAACTGAAGGAATCCTGAACTAATAAAGCAGAAATGTAGCAGAATGTTGTTAAAATCCAGATCTCTCTGACCTCTAGTTCAGTTGTTTTCATGGTGTTTGAAATAAATGGAACATACATTCAAAGACATTGTGAGTCAGCTAATACAGGATGGCATGACTTGTCATATCCTACTTTTATATTTGTCAAATAATTGACTGATTATTTGTATATCTAAAGAGCAATAATTATAGAAACATCTCACTACTTAGGGAACGTCCCATATTTTAGAGTTATCTTTAGAAAATCTAATCAAAATATAAATTATAATACATATTCCAAGTAGTTTAAATTTTGTTTTACTTTTATTCATATAAATATTCAAGCAGATTACTGTTGTTTATTTGACCCTATTTTTTGGTATTACTTTCTTTTGTTGTGAACATTACAGTTGCCAGTGTATTTCCACTTTGCAATATTTTTCTGCAATGATAGTAAGAAACTATGTACATTTTTTAAATCTCAAAGGTATGTGCATACAGATATGTACCATCTATAACAGAAGAAAAGTTGGTTAAAGGGAAGAAGGACATGGAGATGAACAAATGGATTCACAATTATTTATTCAGCACTTAGTTCTCAGAAGTAGTTCGCAGGCTCATTAAATATTGTGATTGATTTTGATAAAGTTGATCACATGAGAAAGGGATGGTAAATACTAATCAGAAAAAATAGAAGTAAAACACATTAATGTTATAAATTTATTTTCAGAGGAGATAAAACGTATAGAAAGACATATTGATAATCAGATAGCAAGTATTGGCTAACGTTGATTACAAGAGGGAGAGGGGATGTTTATTACTCTGGAGAGAAAAAATGTATTGTATACTTTAAATAGAGAGAATGTTGAGCCATCTGAGGGGACCATGGGCAGTCGAGTGCAGGTCAGAAATCAAGTAGGAGTAGTGGACTGCAAACTATTTCATTCTTGGGAAAATAAAAGTCATATGAGCCAAGGGCAAAGGTGAATTTTTCAAAACTGGAATTAGGGATATAATGTAGACTGGAATCCACTGGACCAAAATCTTTGTAGTTTAGTCAGTGTTTCAATTTCTCCTGCATGATGCTGATATTACAATAAAAAGTCACCTGCAACTGGAGTTAATTATCAAAGTGGACTGAGCTAACCTTGGTTTAGGAGAAGCTGGGAAGAGGTATTTGAAAGGAAATTGTATGATAAACAGAAGATGAGCTCATAATAAAATGACCTTGAATTGTAAATAAAAGAGAGTAAAAGTGAGCCTGAACTTCTGGAAATTCCTAGGTACGGAAAAATTTTATTTCCTCCTGAAGTTGCCATCAAAATTGTAAATAATTAAGTGTTTTGGGCCAACATTGTCTAACTTTTCCTGGTCTGATGTCATCACTGCAGAGAAAAAAAAAAAATGAAGGCTCCAAGCAGGTATAAAACTATACTACAATATGGATTCTTTCCTGGCAACCAGAGCCAAGCAGGATAATGTTTCTCGACAAGATAAGGATTCCTTTCTTTTTCTCATACGCTGTAAGCAATTAGGGCTGTAATAATAGCGCCAATCGTCCAGAACCGAGGTTCTTCCCCTCTTTTTATACCTTATCTTCAATATCTCACTCATGAACTTAAACTGCTCCTGCTCTTGCCGTTGTCTCTCACTTGGTAACAGTCTGAACCTCTCAAATATCCACCACAAATTTCAAAGTTAGCTGGGCCAATACACTTTCTTTATTGAACTGTGTTACTCCTCGTTGTGCTTCTTTTATTTGCTGTTGAAAGAATTCTTACTCATTCAGGCACTCAGTCCCCAGGAAGATAAATCTAATCTTCCAAACTTGAAATGTGAAGCTTTTCACAGTCTGACCACAGCCTGGTCCTCTAGCCTGACTGTGACCACACTCTGCCGTGTACTTGGTACTGCAGGGACACAACTAATTATCCAGAACTTTCCATACATCGTGGTCATTCTTTTCTCTTTGTTTCTGCTCTTTTCCATGCTTGAAATGCCCAGTTCTCCACATCTGCTTTTAACTTATCTCCCAATAATCACCTGAGATTGAGTTCAGGAATTATTTCTTTCATGAATGTTTCTCAATTCCTTGCAGACAAAGTACCCTCATTCCCTTCCTTCAATTCAGTCTACCAGTATCTCAATCATTGTATTTATTTGTATGTGCTTGATTATTTATTTTGTGACTTTAGATCCTGGGGCCACAATGAGCTATATTCTCCCTATCATTTCCCTCCCTGAAACATGTTCTGGTACAAAGTAGAAGTTTAATGACATTGTTGAACAAATGAACCATATAGTGAGAATGCGGGGACTGAAACTGTCAATTTTTTTTTACTGTTGTTCAGTTATACTTGTCCCAATTTCCCCTCATTGCTGTCCCCTGCCCCGCCTCTGTCCCCAACCCCTGCTCCCACAGTCAATCCCCAGTCACTTTTATGACCCTCTTTGGTAGGTTTGTTTTTGAAAAAATATATTGGACTAGAAATAAAAATACCAGAATTGAGCTTGATTTTATAACTTACTGTATTTTTTTAGTCCATTCTGTCATCTGTGCTGATGATTTCATAAGAGGACCCTTTTCGATGAAAATCAGCACTCTTAGCTTCTCTTCCTGCTCCTTAATTATGTAAAAAGGTGACTAATATGATGAACTTGGAAGAAAGAACTGACAAAGTATCAGTACAACTTGACACTTTCTTGTATCCACTTTGAGCTATGCCAACCTGCAGGCATCAGGTGCTTGAATTTGCTTTCTGTGATACATTTTAATACTCTGCCATTTTAGAGGAGGCCTGCAACTGGTCCAGCCATTTGAGAGATTCTGTATATAATCATGTATAATTTGATGGTGAAGTGTTAACAAGCTTGCTTAGCCACAGACTAAGCATCACCTTCCAGTTGCTCTGTCAGTAATAGGTTAATGTTTTGATGTCCTTCCTGTGTCCATATCTCAATGATTCTAAATGAGCATGAGCAAGAGAGAGCTTCAGAACAATCTCAACACTCCCTAAATCAGCGCCAAAAAATCCATGCCCTGAGTTGTAAAATCGTAATTGCCTGTACCTGACATTATTAAGTGTTAGGATAATGAAATGAATAATACACCTTGCACAACTTCAAGAAACTCTAGTCTGAGAATAATAAGCACCTTTTCAAACACCTAAATGGCATGGCATCAGTTCTATGTAAGAATACTAGTGATTCAGCAAACTAATTGATCATCAGTGTCATTGAAACATTCCTACAACTTAAGAATCTCATAAATAATTGAGTTACCCAATTAGATGTTCAGGAATTCCATCTTCTTGTTTGTTGGCCTGTTGTTTGTAAGCTATCCAGGGGATTCTCGCTATCAGCATTTACCAAAGTTCAGGAACTATTAGTTCAACGTCTTACCTACGGCCTCCAATATTGGTAACACTGCCAGCATGAGATAACTCATGGGACTTTGGGGATTACACAATGGCTTCGTGTAATATCACAAGCTTTTCAGTATACCAAATACTACTGCATCCATTGTTTCTGAGGGATCATCACAGGATGAAACCACACAGCCTTAAAATCACAAAACTATTTTACTAGCAAACTTCTGAATCTATACTAGACAAACTTTGTCAATTTCACTATGTAATAGAAGGTAAGCTTTGGCGCCTATTATAAAATTAAATAATGAGTTGTCACTGTACTGTGTTCTACTGCATTGGTATTGTGTTCTACTGAATACCCATCCTCCACCCCATTTTTTTTCCCAGATCTAACCTCTGTCTTACTAAGTAACATATTTTAGGTACTGACTTGTGTCTATCCTGATTCTGTTATCCCAAGAGCTGGGGATTCTGAGAATCAAAATGTCTTTACTATTTCATAAAACACACTCGATATTTCTTACATTTTAAATAACCTCAAGTCGTGTGTCCACATTTTTCCCATCTGTAATAGTTGAGGAGGACATCACTTGAACTATTAATTATCCTTTTCTTTCCATTTTGCCCATTTAAGGCCTTGTAAGGAAACATCTGTGTCCATTACCACCCTCCCCTCCAAGCCTCTTAGGGTATAGGGAAGAGTCTTCACTTTTTAGGATGGGTCCTCATTTTTATACATTCTCAGAGGATTTGTTTCCCTCTTTCTTCTCACCCTTTGTCATGTTTTTGACTTTGATTTTCTGCTTCTCATCAACTCAAGTGAAATTTCCTTGGAAATACAAAGAAAATGTCCATTAGCTTTCTTGAGGCATCACTCAAAGTGTCCCACTTCTTAGTCCTTGTCCTTAGCTATTGAAAACAGGCTCTGTAAACATTCTCTGATTCACTGCTACCTTAGCAACTAACTTCAATTACTCTTCTGAGCCACAGTACATAAGCATCTCTCCTCCAATGAGCAGCAATTTAACTGTACAAAAGTATGGCTCTTGACACTCTCAAATCCCAGACTAAGTCTCTAGATCTTTGGACACTTTTCTTGAAGCACCGTTCATCCACAGACTGTAAAGGAGTCCAAATTTTCTAACAAGTTATTTCTTTTCACTACTTGGTGCCTGGCACACTTCTAGGATCTTAGTAGACTGTTGCAGCCATATTAAAATCGTTGTCCCCCGAGATTGGAGGATCACCTCTGAAGTTATCTCATTTTGTTTCTGTTACTATACTTTATGGGTAATACTTTTCCATGTTTGCCATAAAATGGTGGCCCTTGCTTAAGTGGTGACACCATCGATTTGGCAGATAAGAGAATCCTGTTGTATCTGCAGACTCAGATGATACCAGATGTTATACTACTCTTTCTCCAGAAAGAGGCTTATGTCTTAGGATGTCAAGGTCTAAAGTGGAGTCAATATCTATAAAATATATATATATTTAGGCAGTTCTCTTTTCAATTATCTTCCTGGGAGTCACCAAAAAAAAAACATTTTTTTCATCAAGTTTAGTATTCCTGAAGACTTACCAGTCTGATCCAAATATGTTAGCTCTTTAAGTCCTCTTTAGTCATTATAAACTCTGGTTGCATGTTTATAAGGTTGTAAGTTTGTATCAGAGCTAAATTAGGGAATCCTCTGATGTGGGTGTCCTGAGGCACTCAATTTATATAATACATTAAGGCAGCAATGTCAGAATTTGTTGATAAAATCTGCTGGAACTGAAGTCCATGTGTTGATAATCGGGCTTATGGCACCTCTGTTTACTGATTATGCATGATTATGTTTCTCTTCCTTGGAGCCAGAGATAAGACCAAGTTTTTGTTTTTTGTATTTTTGTTTTTCTTGATCACTGGTGATCGTAATACATAGTTTCCCCATTCACCTATTTTATAAGTAAAGGAATGATAAAAATAGTGAGGCAGAGATATATAATATATAGGGCTTTAGGATTTGCTAAACAAAAGCATCTGTCTGTGGAATAAAGTAAATGAGGGTCACCCTCTACTTGCTAATGTCGTACCAGCTAACGTGTGCTGAGATTTACCTATGCGGATTAAAGTAAATCTCACCATAAACCTAATGTTTATTGCTACTGTTATTTTCCCCCTATTGTGTAGACAAAAAACTAAAGTAAAAAATAAAGTTAAAAGACTTGTCTAAGTTCATATGGCAAGTAAAGAACAGAGTCAAAATGGTTATCCAGGCAGTCATATTCCTGAGTGTGAGCGATGCTCACGAGGCCATTGGCTAAATGCATGTGCTTGTGTGTGTGCATGTGTGTGAGACAGAGACTGTGGCATTGCAAACATTCATCAGAATGTCTCAGAGTATGTACTGCTCTTACAGTGTTTATTAATCATTTCTCGCATCCTCATAAAGTGAAAAGAATTCACTGCGTTCCGTCATTCACATTACTTTCTGTTTGAGATGAACAATTACAATGCGACTCATAAGAATAATGAATTCCTACATGGAAAAATTTATCATAATATGTGGATTTGAAAGTGTAAGCTCTATAGTTTTAATGCAGTGTCAACCCATAGGTTGATACAAAATAGAAAGAACCAAGTAAATGTAACAAATTAAAATAAATCATTAAATGAGAATCAAAGAGTAAAATATAATCTTTCATTTTTTTCTTATCAAAGTGCTTTATACCATAAATTCAATTAGTTTGAACTGAAAAGAGATTAATCAATTTCCCTGAGCTTCAAGTTTTGCAACAATGACTGAACCGGAAAAAAAAAAAAACAATCATCTTCTCAAGAAAACACATCTCCTCCTTAATGATGTTCCAAACTTTTGCTTACTGTGTATGGACTGACCAGAGCTCTATGTCAGCTACTTTCCTATTCTCAGACATGTCCATGACTACATATATGTGCATGTATGTTGTGTACATGCATGCACAGCCACTTTTTCCAGATGACATTAGTTAATTAAAAGTTTCATAATAAAACAACATGGTCTATAAGAAAATCTACACTTATAGAGAACCAAGAAGTAGAAACAAATTGGACTTTACACATGTAGAGAGAAAGAAGTCATATTTAGGGTACTTTGGGGGAGAGGGTAAAATTACTGGACAAAATGCACTGAGTCATCAAAGCACTCACACTCAGTTTTCAAGTAACATGACTGAAGAAAGTGTAAATTTAAAGATGCTGAGATTAAAATCATATTTTAATTGTCTGAATAAAATACAAAAGTGAAACAATTATTTCTTGTGTGGTGGTGAGAATGAAATTTGGATTTTGAGACACATCAAGAAACTTAGAAAACAAATATTCACTGCATCTTGACTAATACTCTCTTCTGTGCACAGAGATTGTCCCAGTGACCCACTGGTTTTCCTGAATGAGTTTTGTGGCCAAGCTAACATTTGACTTGAAATTTCCTCTTTCTTAAATTCATTGAGTCTGGGCGCATGTAAGTGTTCCAAGTCTAAAGGGCATACAATGAACCTGAGGCCAAAAGCAAAGATAAACTAAGGTTTCAGTTTAAATCTTGGATGTATTATTATCATGCTCTAGAGCCCCTAAACTGAATAAGAATGTCGATATTCTATTACAAAGACAGGTGGTGCTTAATACTTGCTGATTGAGTGAATTAATACTTTCTTAAACACTTTCTTACCAAACATATTTACCTTTCCTGACATTGTATGGCCCAACATTTTTAATATAGAAAATATTTTATCTCCTAGAAATTATGTTTTACAAAAATTTGAATATTAAATATTTCAAAGCTATGCAATACATAATCTAGGATTTTTAATACATTCACAGTTCAAGTCTTTTATCTTTTCATTTTCATGAATAGAATGAATGATTTTAACCATTTTAGCTTCTAATTTAAGATGCGATAAGGGCTTTATATTTCAAAAGTGATCTGAGCTTTATGCAATTGTGAATTGCATTTTCCCTTCCAGATGAAGAACAGGTTGAAATTCATAAAGATAAAGACTGTGTTTTCTATTTAAGGTCATTAGTTAGGTAGTTATACAGAAAATTTGCCTTCAGATTATCCAAATAAGTATTTAACAACCAGAAAACCCATTCAGTGAAGGTCCAATTAAAGACTGAGTTTGAAGAGATATCCACAGAATAATGTTTTTCTCTCAGGTTCATACCACAGAACCGCATGGTTTCAAGGCTTTATCGTTATCCATGTCCTTCTCCAATTGGGGGATTATGTTAAGAATAAAACAAACTCAAGTCTTAGCTGAAGATCAGGTGAAATATGGGGTATAATAGACCCAAAGGAGTCTACTATTTCACATGGGCACCGGTTTTTATAAAGCATGAAAAATTAAAATACTTTCAGATCTAATAAGACTGTTGCATCATTCCAATGTCTCCATTATTGATGTTCCTTGAAAGCATGGCATTCAGAGCAGAACACAATACTATGGTTGTGGTCTTGTGAGAAAAGAGTAGAAAAAAAAAATATTACTTCTCTTATGGATGCCCTGTTCCTAGTTTTGTAGTCAAATAGTATTTGTGAATCATCTGAAAGTAACAATTGGGGAAAATGCTGGATATTTTTCCATACCTTTCTAAGATTGCTTGTGAAATGTGCAGTCGGTTAGAGAGCTCCTAGCAAATGTCCTCTCATACATTCCTGCTAATTACCAAGTGGGGGAAGCCCACTTGGCAAGGAACTCAGGGTGACCTGAGGCCAACACACAGTGAAGAACTGAGACCCTCAGCCCAAGGCTGTCAGTGAGCCGAATTCTGCCAGCAACCTCATGAGCATAGAAGCTGACCTTAGAAGTGGAGCTTTCAGATGAAACCTTATCACTGACTGAGGACTTGACTGTAGTCATGTGAGAGAACAAAGATATCCAGTTAAATTTTAATTTAGATAAATAGCAAATACTTTTTATAAGTATGTCCCATAAAATATTTGAGACAAAATAAGCTCTGAATCTCTACTGTGTGGGGTAAGCTTTTACACAATAATAAAAAGAAAACTAATATATTATCCTGTTAAATTTTAGCCTATTTCTAACTAATCAAATTTATTTTGGACCTTGAGTCTACTGTATAATATACTCTTTCCAATTTCTTGTTCAAAAATCTATTTTCTGTTATCATATTAGCTAGTTAAGAATTATTTGTTACAAAATAGTTGACAGTAGACATAATATGTCAGCAGAGAACTCTGTATCTGTTGGCAGACATTAACTATATGAAAACAGTGTGTTAGTGAGATTTAGTCAGTTAAAGATGCATTTAATTTACTTTGTATCTTCTCCAAATTTCTACAGTTTTCTATGAGTGGACTTAAATTTTTCTAGAGTCCAGGTATATTTTGTATAGTTTACCCACTTAGTATCAGCATTAAAGATGATTTGTTCAACTTGTTTTGCATCACTATTTCCTCCTTGCGATGCCGACAAACATGAGATGAGTAGACAACCAAGTTAGATGTTACCTCTTTTGAATATTAAGGTAACCAGTCTGTAAAATATAGATTGAGAAAAGAATAGCAGTCACACACCACTAACCCTTGAACAACAACATATAGTTGGGGGCACAGGCCTCTGTGCTGTCAAAAACCTGCGTATAAGTTTTGACTCCCCAAAATCTTAACTATTGATAGCTACTGTTGACTAGAAGCTTCACTGGTAGCATAAATAGCTGATTAACAGATCGTGTGTATGTTATATGTATTATATACAGTATTCTTAATATACACTAGCATAAGGAAAACTTTATTAAAAATTATAAGAGAAAATACATTTATAGTATCTACTGAAAAAAATCTGCATGTAAGTGGACCACACAGTTCAAACCCGTGTCGTTCAAGGTTCAGCTGGATTTCAAGATCCCAGATATTTTCAACACTCCGTGAACATCATTAATGGTGGGTTAACAATATTATTTGCAATAATTTTTCCTTTTCTGATATCAAATTCCATACTTCTTAGAGGAAGCCTATTGTAGGCAGAGCTAGTTCAAAGGAAGGAAGGATGGAAGGAAAGAAGGAAGGATGGAAGGAAAGAAGGAAGAAAGGAAGGAAGGAAGGAAGGAAGGAAGGAAGGAAGGAAGGAAGGAAGGAAGGGAGGAGAAAGATTTCATTTTCTTTGGCTTCATGAGCTTACCAGAAATTTGGTAATATTTACTCAAATAAATTTAGGATTTACTTTTCTTTATCTATTAAATTTTAATTTTATCGTTGTTTTTAAACAATTTCTCTTTTTTGTTCTAATAGTAAAAGAGAAAACTTTATCTGAACTAATTTTTCCATCAGATGTTTTTGATAAAGTATGTTTTACCCTTTTATGAATGGTTCATAAGAACAGAGAATGGAAAACAAGTATATTAGAATTGTGATTCATATGCTATAAATCATTTAATTAATGAATCATTAACTTACTAACTAAACTGCATCATGAAATATATTTTTCTGCAATGAAGTTGGAAAATTTTACCTATGCATTAATCAGATGTTAAACTAAATGTGAAAGAAAACAAATACCTGATAGCATTTGAGGAAAGCCAAGTAACGTTAAAATGAACAAATTATTTCAAAACATATTTCTATAAATATTTCTAGAAGTAGTTTATGATATTCAAGCATTGGGGTGCATATAAGATTCAAGGGAAAGTTTTTCAACTCAGGTTCCAGGGCTCAATCCAGAGATTTTTACAGAGGTGCTCTGAAGAATGAGCCAGATACATCGATTCTTAATCAAGAACCAACAGGGGCTTCATAGTGCTTCGTAAATTATTCATTTGAATAAACCTGACTGCAAGGCTCCTCCTTACGTGCTTTGGGATTCTGATTCTTTTATTGTTCCATGTGCTTTGTGGAGTTGAATAAAAATAATAGTTGTCTTTCTTCTAACTTTTACATAACCCTTACCCTCCTTGGATTTGGCAGAACACTTGCTCAGTGTAAGGTCTATAGGATCTGAAGGTCTACAGAATTTAAAGGTGTACTAATAATTGCCAGAGAATACTAATGATGATGTGGAGTCTTTTCCCATGTTTCTCAGGTGAAGGTCAGCAGAGAAAGTCAGACTAATTTATTTCCTTCCCAGATCTCTATTCTCCAGTACCTTCCTGCTCTGCTATTCACTGAAGACTTTACAACATGTTTTTGCACGAACTCTGTCACTTTCTTTCCCACACTATTTTCAAAACATTCCCATTCCACTTTTTTTCTGAATGCTCTGCTCCCCTGAAGCTCATACACTCACCCATTCTCCACAGAAACATCATATAAGATCATTAACTTTCACTCACTAAAAGTGTTGCCCCTGGGCTCCCACTAGTCTTATATATTCCCCAGTTCTACCCTCAGCCTGCCTGGGTCCCATGACTGCATGACTAACTTATCTGGAAGTGCATCTTGTCACAGCTTCGATCACCAGTCCATACCGTTTCATACACACAGTTCCACTCCGAGGTTCTGGGACTTGTCATCACCTGAGATCCTATCCCTGTGGAAATCTGATGCCTTTCTATCTAGACAGAGATGCTTATGCTGACAATCTTCATGTTACATGTTCTAAAGTTCAAAATATATAAAATAAGTACAAATTTTGAAAAAAAATAAATAAAACAGACAGAGGTGAGTTAGCCTGCAAGAAGATGAAAGTATAATATATCAGAAAATAAGAATTGTCAATAATCTTAAATAATAAATACTTCTTATTTAATACTTATTGTTATCAAAGATATTCTTGCATTATTTTAATCCTATTAAAATTTTAGTTTTATGGCAAAACTGGAGAATATGCTACATGCATTGAAAAGATTATATGTTCTATACTTGTTCACTATAAATGTCTAGAAATTCCAAATGTACTATAATAGATGTTCTCAAAGATGGAATCCAACTTTAGAAAAAAATTCTAAGTGAAAGTCTCCTTTGAGAGTTTTCTTTCCAAGTTTGCTTAAGGGTCTATATGACTAGATTGAAAATCAAGATCTTTTGTTTTCCTAAGACAGTAGTAAAAAGTCTAGAAGAATATATTTCTTCACCATCAAGGACAGAAACAATTGAATAACCTTCAAATCACATAGTTATAGTGTTTCATAATTATTAAACAGTTATTATATCTAAAGGCTATCTTGATTCTTTTACATGCATTAACCTATTTTCTCAAACCTCCAGTTACCTATTCAATATTTTCACATGAATGTCTCACTGGTATTTCAGACTTTATACACTTGAACTGAAGTGTTTGAATTATATCACCAAACCTTTCTCCCTCATCCCCCATTTCCTATGTCATTAAATAATACCACAACTGATTAAGTATTTATGGCATCACTCTAAAGGTCAATAGCCCTCTCCCAGTAAATATTAGAATAAGTAGAGATTTTAAATTTCAGTAATGATATAAATGATTTGAACTTTAGTATCACCAACTGAATTCACACATCAAACATGCAACAAGCATCTATTGCACAGACATTTTGCTGAGCAAATGCAGCTTTATACAAAGATTACATATTGGGTGATTTATATTTTCAAAAGTTCTAGAGCAGACAAACTTAACTTACTGTGATGGAAATTAGAACAGTGTTTAATTTCCCCCATCACCCCCCACAGAAGCAGTATTGACTAGAAAAGGTGACAAGAAAATATTCTGGGTTCTAGGACAGGTTGTGTATCTAGGTTGCCTGGTGCAGTTCACAGGTATATATAGATCTTGTATCATAGAGATGCACACTTCAAACCTATATGATGCTATTAATCAAATGTCACCCCAATAAGGTTAATAAAAATTTTTAAAAACAAAAATAAAACTCAGTTTTACTATACACTTATAATAGAGCTACGTAAGATGGAACTGCCTTTGTTAAAAGAACCCTTGATGTATACTTCTTCTGCTATTTCTTATAAACTTCTTATTTGTACTACTTCTTATAAACTTACATCATTGGAAAAGGTAAATTTCTCCTCCTCTGTTAGAATACAGGAGTTCTTTTTATTAATCTGCTGATTTGTTTTCTGAATTGTTGACCTTTTGATAGAGAAACTCATTTTTCTTCTCCTTAATTTATATTAAGTTTACCCTATTTACTTAGAAATCTCTTATGTGCTAACTCATTATTAGGTATAAGTAATCAGTCAAAAATTGACAATTTCACTGTCCACAAAGAGTTGTTAATTCAGAAGAAAACAAATATGTTACTAGTAAATGGAAATAAAAGTCAACCATGCAACAACAACAACAAAACACTAACCTTACCTGTTAGAGAATGCTGATAATCACAAAAAAAAATTTACATATATGAGGTACAGTCATATCCCTGGCAATAATTAGTTTCTCTTTGTTAGTCTGAGGGTACACTTTTAGATAACACCAGCATTCTATAACCAGAAAGACGATCTACCTGGGTTAACTGAATAGTCCTATAATATCAAACATTCAGTGGTTAGTGTTGGGTAAATAAGTTATCAATAACTGCGAAGGATCTTTCCAGTTTAATAGTTATCTTGCCACAGTTTTTTCCTTGGTAGAAGAAGACATGCAAATCCCCGGTCAGAGACAAAGGAATATAACTCACAGAAGTATCATGACAGAGTATCAGCGATTTTTTGTTCTGGGGCCCTAAGTCTCAGTTTCTACAGAACAACACAAAGAGATCCATACAGTGGATTGAGTTACTGGAGAGGAACCCTGAGCATGAGAAGCCTGAATCTCACACAGCAGTCAGTAAACATGTCTACCCTGCACTCCAGAGAAAGGGTGATACTTTGTTTAGGATTCTGGATAATAGGATAGCATACTTTTTCTTTGCTCCAAGGAGAGAGACTTCATTTTTAAAGCTGATCAGTATACAAACAATCTTTGTAAAGATGGTGTAAAACAAAATCCATTAATGCCCCTTTTCACAAATTGTACATAAACACAAAAGACTCATGGAGAATATTTTTCCAAAATGTGTTAGACATGTCTCTGGATGGCTTTAAAAAATACATTCTTGTGTTGAACATGGTATTTAAATAACTGTATTTCAGCATTTCAGAATCACCTTCTCTGACATCTGTCATTGCAGGTTATTCTAAAAGTATACTTTCTTTCTGGGCAGGCAAATGGGTTTTCAAATAATGCTCACTGGCAGGTAACAGGTAACAGTATACTATTGTCAAGTATCATCTGAAAAGAGTCCTTAGCATTGTATAATTCACCACTGGTGCCAAATTGTTGTCCAAATGTTGATATCATCAAATATCAGTGCTCTTTATTTATGATGAGCTGAATTCATAGTGTCCCAAATTTCCACGTATTTGGCTAATAACCCTAGAAATGAGATCAATACAAGGGCATGTAAGTTTAATTAAATTATCTTTTCAAATGTTAATAATTAATTAAAATATTTACATGTCCTTGCCCTTATTTTCTTAGACACTAATTTAATTGGAGTGCAGTTCCTTGCATAAACATTTAATTTTAGTAACTAGAGCGATTCATACATTTCTATGTCAGAATGACTCAACTCCTTTTTTATTCACTCATTCAGCACATAGTTATTGTTTTCTTGCTAACTGTCTAGTGCTAGAGTAGATGTAAAATACACAGCCGTTGACTTAAATGTTCGGTTTCTTTTAAAAGCACTTATTAAAGAAATCAGACATTAGAATTAAACACAATGAGTCCTTTGCTCAAAGTGAGCACATGTGCTGAGGAGAATTGAAGGAGACTGACCTAGCATCTGACCTGTCAGGTACTACTGCTGAGTGGAGATTCATTGGATGATTAGATGAACAGGTAATATAGGAGGAAGGAAATCCTGACTGAACAAACATCAAGTGTGAAAACATGCAGTTATATGGTAAGTATGGCACCCTTACACAAATTCAAGTAGTTTGTCTTTACTGGGAAGCAGGATTTATATATTTTTTAAAAATACCAGGCATAGACAGGGATCTTGCTATGTATGCCAGGAGTTTGTAATTTAATTCAAATTGAACTGGAGCATAGTAAGAACTCCAGAGTGTGTGATGCAGAGAGTTGCATCTTATTCGAGTGAGACTGAATAAATTTGAGGATAGATTGGAAAGCTAAGGTGCAGGTGTGAAGGTGAAATTGAAAGCTGCAGACATATATAAACCAAGTTACAAATTGGAAGTGAGGATGTAAAATGGTGTATCCACTTGGAAAACAGTAGGACAGTTCTTTAATTGGTGGAAACAAAGTTACCACATGACCCAACAGTTACACTCCTACTTATATATGCAATAGAAATGAAAACATAAGTCCACACAAAACCTTTGATGCAAATGATTATAGCAGCATTAATTATAAAAGCCAGAATGGAGACAGAATGCAAATGTTCATCAAACAATGAATGGATAAATCAAATTTGGGGTACTCATGTAATGTAATATCATCTGACAATCAAAAAGGAATGGAGTACTAGTACATGTGACACCTTGGTAGAACTTTGAAAACATTATGCTCACTGAAAGGAGAACATCACAAAAGTCTAAACATTATATGATTTAATTCAGAGGCAAATTTAGAATAGGAAAATATATGGAGACAAAAAGTAGATTAGTATTTGCTTAGGGATGGGGGAGGGTAAATGAATAGGTGGGCAATAAACTGCATAATGTTTATTTTTAGGTGGTGAGAATGTTTTAAAATTTACTGTCAAGATAGTTGCATGTATCAGTGAATATATTAAAATTCATTGAATTTTATACTTTAAACAGGTAAGCTATATGGTAAGTGAATTATATTTCAATAAAGCTGTTTAAAAAGATAGAAAAAAGTAATAATGTGAACCTGAATAAAGGCAATAGCATTAATAATGAAGAGGGAGATTGAGAAAGTTGACAGATACAAAGGGCTTTATGGCCAAATGAATTTCTTGGCTGGCAAGAGGTTACGGTGAGAGAATGAGGGAAAAGAGAAACTAATAAGAAGGTATCTTGATTATTGTTTTGAGCAGTAACTGAGTGATGGTGACTCCAATTATTCAAAAAAGGTCTCAAGGAATATTGTACATGTTTAGAGGTAACACAATAATATATACATGATTCTGTGATTTACATGTTGAATTTAAACTGCTTATGTGATATGCAAGATCTGTCCAGAAAAAGTCCATCATTAATATAAGGAGAATGGTTTACATGACATCGATGTAACCTGGCAGCCAAGGAAAGTGGACTGGAATGTGCATGCATCAACAATGGGGACTTCACTGTATTAGTCATTGGGGAGGTAGACGTGTTGAGTGAGCATGTGTACTGTGTGGACATCACATTCAAAATGGCTGAGCAAGGAGAGGAACAAATCTGCATCTACTTTTGCGTTAAGCTTGAACAGTCCGTGGAAACTATATGAGTGATACCGAAGTAGCTATGAGCTACTACTGATTGGCAACTTCATCATGACAGCTCATCCACTCATGCATCACGTTTTCAAGCTGAAGTTTTT
>PVJD01013557.1:0-33386 GCA_004026545.1 Mormoops blainvillei
CTCACCCTCCCTCCTTGGCTTTGTATCTGCAGCTTCCTCAGCAACCATGTCTGATAAACCCGATATGGCCGAGATTGAGAAATTCGATAAGTCGAAATTGAAGAAGACAGAAACGCAAGAGAAAAATCCACTGCCTTCCAAAGAAAGTAAGCTCAAGCGCCCCCACCCCCCTCAAAAGGCTGGGCGGGAGGGGCGGTGGGTAGGACGCAAGATGGGAGGGGCGGGAGGAAGGTGGGGGGAGGGCGGGGGGAGAGCCCACAGTTCCTGGTGATTGTGGCCGGGAAAGGCTAATTTAAAAGGGTTCTGCAGCCAGCAAACAGGGCTTCAATAGTTTATCGATGCGCTGATTGATATACTATATAAATATGCATACGCTTTTGTCTGGTATTCCTAGCTCATGTAAACCTTCAGGATGAAATGCCTACTGATACTTGTAGGATTTTTACAATGCGCAAAGATGTTTGAAAGGAAAGTACTGTAACCTTACACTAGGCTAGGCCACGGCGAAGCCGCATAACCGATGCCCTCCATCTTTTCTCTTTCCGACCGCAGCGATTGAACAGGAGAAGCAAGCAGGCGAATCGTAATGGGGCCCGCACCGCCAATATGCACTGTACATTCCACGAGCATTGCCTTCTTATTTTACTCCTTGTAGCTGTTTAACTTTGCAAGATGCAAAGAGGTTGGATCAGTTTAAGTGACTGTGCTGCCCCTTTTTATATCAGAACTACTGACAATGAAGGCCGCACCTGCCTCTCCCATCTGCCTCTGGCTGGCAGGGAAGGAAAAGAACTTGCATGTTGGTGAAGGAAGAAGCTGGGGTGGGACGACAGTGAAATCTAGAGTAAACACCAAGCTGGTCCAAGGGGTCCTGCAGGCTGGAAATGCAGTTTAATCAGAGTGATCTTTTTTCTTCAAATTATTTTAACCAATGGAATGCTGAATTTTTTAATATGGAAATAAAAAGTTTGAAACCTTCCTTGTGTAACTGGATCAAGAAGTGTCTATTCTCAGATTTAATCTGTGGGAAGGGTACTGCCTGCCTCGTCTCATTAGAGACAGATAAATGACACATATCTGGTGATTTTGGTAAATTGTTACAACACAGAAATTGGTTTCATCAAGGTTTCTGTAATACATTCCCTTTACTAGCTCACAGTGAGTTCATTTTCTTAGCCTGATAATTACTATGAGTTATATGAAAAGTTTTAGATATTTGCAATCATAGGTTTTGATAAGCCAACAAAATTTATATGATAAAATAAAGGTGGCAATATATAGAGGATAGGATTTCTGGCATGAGAGTGAACTTAATGTGTTCTTGACATTGGCACAAAAAGAATTCAAGCAGTATTTTATTAAGAAAAGAGTGAAAATTGCAGTTTTAACTGCAGTGTTTAAAAGGAATTTTGCTTTTGTGATTCTGTTGCTGGTGGAAATGGTTTCCTTTCATAGAACCCTCAGAAAGCACTTCCAGGGACTCACTTGAGACAAAGGAGTTAGTGGGAAGATTCATTGTAGAAGCAAAATCAAAAGTCTGTCCCTGGATTCCCTGTGTTCCGTCTTGTACATATCCACTGTGGGGGCGAAAAAAAAAATCTAGCCTTATCTTCATCAGGCCAAGGTCCAAAAGTTCTCTGTCATGCTGAAGCTTTGTCCAGTTTAGCCCATTTCTTTCCTTACCTGGATGCCATAGTCTATGCTCTTAGTTATGGTCTGCTGGTTTTGTGCCTAGGTCATGTGGTCTGCAGTGGGTGCAAGGTGGCTGCTATGCAGAGAAAACGAACAAGAACAGGATGAGCAAGTGTTACTGAGCAACACACTGAAAGGGCAGGAGTTTTTTATTATGCTTGGATTATGTTACCTTTGGAAAGGACTGGGTCTACTTTCAAGAGAACCAATTTCCCAGTCTTTCACAGACAGGTGCTAGCCCCTCTCCCTAACCACTATTTTCTAGATCTTCCTGTGTCCCTTATCTGATCATTTTCTCAGGTCAGAATGGCTTCTATGGTCAACATCTTGATTCCTTCTGTGCATGCCTCATAGTAGAGGTTCTACCCCCAGCACCATCATGGCTTCTGTTATGCATAAACCCAGCAGAGTATTTTTCCTTTATTTTATTATTCCTCCCCTGATAGTTTGCAGACACTAGAAGTGTTAATCTATGAGGAAACATTGATCCCCTGGGTTTCCTTGTGAATGCTACAACTTCCTAGTGAAACAAGAAGATTTACTTTTCTATTCAGGTCCCAGCTTTATTGCCCTGCTTAATGTCTAATTCCCCTTGCCCCCTTTATTAATGTCTAGCTACTTGCACTAATAATTCTTCATTTTGTAATGACTGAGTTTGAGTTAAAATTACTTAAAAGCATTATATATAACATTGTTACATATGTGATTTATAAATGTGCTTTGAAAACAATTGAGTTTTAAGTAAAAATCTGAATTTTAAAAGATAATTTTAGCGTGTTCCCAATGACATTTAATTCAATATGGATTAATTGGCTTACTTCCAGGTTTTTATTCTCAATAATTTAAAGTGCTTCCAATGATAACTAAAAGTCTTTAGTTTTCAGTTTTTTAATGTTTAGAAAATAAAAGATAAGGTTTTTCTTTTTTAATAGTCAACATGTTCTTTAATTGAATTCTAGGTTCTTGGAAGGGTTCAATCTAAACAAAAACAATTTAAAAACAGTAAATTGTCCAATATTTTATTTCAGCCTTACAATGCCAATGTCTAAGAAGTTACATTTTTTCCCAAAAATTAACTTCTGAAGATATGTTTTTAGAAATGCAGTGTGGATTGATGGCACAGTGAAGGAACGTGAAAAGTATTATTAAATGGTTTACTTTCATTTCCTTTGCCTAATACTTATTTTGAGAAATGCACAGGAAACCATTACCTGCGGTTTAGTGTTAAATAGATCATCAGCAAGAACCCTTTATTTGCATTGCAAAGGAAAAGATTGTAAATTACAGTCTGCTTAACCTGAACTGCAATAGCCTGATGTAGAAAACACAAGAATAATGATCTGGGAGTTTTCTCAAGATGTAACAGGGGTGTTTCAGCCCTGAATTTTCTTTTCCTACTTGTTAGGAAGAGTCCAAGGCACAAAGATAAACATATCACACAGGCTGGAGGTTGAGGTAGCTGTGTACAGCATCAAAAAAATGAGCATTGAAATAAGGTTTCAAAAAATTAATTTTCTGATAGTAAAAGGAACAAGATAATTTGTGAGATCAAATGATGGCAGAGAAGACCTGCTTTTTCTTGAATAGCAAGACTGACATAAAGTTCAATAAGTAAATCACATTTTGGTAATGTTGGCTATTTGATATGTAGCATAGAGGATCTAGAAGTTTCTCACCTCAATTGGGTTCACTTTGTATGCTTAACTGCTATCAGGCAGTGAGGGTGGAATTGAAGAAACTGCATTTTTAAACTTAATGGGAGGAAACTTCATATTCAGGAGAGGGCAAGAATCATGCCAGAAGGGCTGGGATATTTGTAAATTAATCTGGAAATGTATCCTGCTATATAGGAATATGGATAGGATGGTCTTTTTCACAAACACAAAGGGAGCATGAGGTTTGCCTTTAGATGGAAATGTGTCACATTGAAGAAGCTACTAATGCTGCAACTTTGACCTCTCCACTTCTCCAAAGGAAACAGTCCTGTTTGTACTTATACAAATTTGTTATTGATCAGAGCAAATGAAGCAATATAGAGGAAGTGCAAAGAAGCACATCAGCTTTCTTAGACTCATTTATTTTTCCTTAAAAATTTTTATTGTTACTCTATTACAATGTCCCATTTTTTTTCCTTTTTGCCTTCATCCAGTCCACCCCCATTCCTACAGTCAATCCCCATGTTTGTCCATGTCCATGGATTATTTATAAATAATTTTATAAACTATTTTTGACTAGTCTCTTTCCCTTCTTTACTCCATTATCCCCCTCTGCTCTCCCCTCTGGCTGTAAGTCTGTTCCATGTTTCCATGTCCCCAGTTCTGTTTTGCTCATTAGTTTACTTTGTCCATAAGGTTCATCCTTTAGCTGAGATCATATGGTACCTGTCTTTCACCGACTGGCTTATTTCAATCAGCATAATAGTCTCCAGTTCCACCCATGCTGTTGTGAAAGCAGTTCTTTCTTTCCACTAAGTACTGTTCCGTTGTGTAAAGGTACCACAGGTTTTTGATCTGCTCATTTATTGATGGGTACTTAGGCTGTTTCTAGCACTTGGCTGCTGTAAATAGTGCGGTTATCAACATAGGGGTGCCCTTATTCTTTGATTTGGTGTGTCTGAATCGTAGGGTATCTTCGCAGCAGTGAAACAGCCAGATCAAAAGGCAGTTCCATTTTTAGTTATCTGAGGAAATTCCAAACAGTTCTCCACAGTGGCTGCCCCAGTCGGCATTCCCACCAACATTGCACTAGGGTTACCCTTTCTCCACATCCTCGCCAGCACTTGTTTGTTGATTTGTTTATGATGGCCATTCTGACTGGTGTGAGGTGGTATCTCCTTGTGGTTTTAATTTGCATCTCTCTGATGGGTAATGATGCTGGGCATCCTTTCATGTGTCTCTGGGCCCTGGGTATGTCCTTCTTGGAGAAGTGTCTCTTCAGGTCCTTTGCCCATTTTTTACTTGGATTGTTTGTCTTCCTGGAGTGGAGTCATGTGAGTTCTTTATATATTTTGGAGATCAGACCCTTGTCTGAGGTGTCATTGACAAATAGATATTCCCGTCTGGTCAGTTCCCTTTTCATTCTGATGATGTTTTCTTTGGGCATGCAGAAGCTTTCTATTTTGATGTAGTCCCATGTGTCTTTTTTTCCCCCCTTTATTTCCCTTGTCCTAGGAGATACATTGGCAAAAATATTGGTAAGTGGGATATCAAAAATTTTCCTGCCTGCTTTCCTTTAGAACGTTTATGGTGACTCCTTATTTAAGTCTTTTATCAATTTTGAATTTATTCTGGTGTATGGTGTTAGTGTTCTAATTTCATTTTTTGTTTTCTTTTTTTTTTGCATATACCTGTCAAGTTCTTCCAGCACCATTTATTGAACAGGCTACTTTTTTTACTCCATTATATCTCATGACCCTTTGATAAAGTACTAATGACCATAGAGACCTGGGTTTATTTCTTGGCTCTCTTTTCTGTTCCATTCATCTATGTGTCTGTTCTTATGCCAGTACCAGGTTATTTTCATTACAGTTGCCTTATAATATAGTTAAATATCAGGTACTGTGATCCCTTCTACTTCATTCTTCTTTCTCAAGATTGCTGAGACTATTTGGTGATGTTAATAATTCCATATAATTTTTTGAAATATTTGTTCTAGATCTGTGAAATATGCTATTCATATTTTAATAGGAATTGTTTGAAATCATAGATTGCTTTGGGTACTATGGGTATTTAAATTATAATAATTCCTCCTATCCATGAACATATATGCTTTGATTTTTTTTTTTTGTATCTTTCTTGATTTCTTTATTCAGTGTTCTATAGTTTTCAGAGTAGAGGTCTTTTACCTTCTTGGTTAAATTTATTCCTGGATATTTTATCTTTCTTGTTGCTATAGTAAATGGGTTTTTTCCCTCATATTTTCTCTTTCTGATACTTCATGGGTGGTGTTTAAACATGTCTCTGAATTCTGATTATTTACTTTGTATCCCTCTATTTTGTAAAATTCACTCATTAGGTCAAGTAGTTTTTGATGCAATGTGTAGGATTTTCTATGTACACTATCATGTCATCTGCAAACAATGACAATTTACTTCCTCCTTTCCAGTTTCAATTCCCATTATTTCTTTTTCTTGTCTGATCACTGTGAATAGAACTTCCAGTACTATGTTGAATAAGAGTAGTGAAAGTGGGTACCCTTGTCCTATACCTCATCTTCGGAAAAGCTTTCACTTTTTGTCCATTCACTGTATGTGTTTCTTATATATGGGCTTTATTATGTTTAAGTATGCTCCCTCTACTCCCACTACTGAGTGTTTTTTATCAAAAGTGGGTGCTGTGAGCTATATATAGATCAATCAAGATGGCAAAGGAGTGAATGGAAGTCACACTGATCTCTTCCCACAAACAATCTGGAATTACAACTAAATTGTGGAGAAATCACCCATAACAACTGAACAACAGTGAGAGAGAAGCTTTATAACCTCAGACAGACAGAAGAATCAGTTTCAGTACAACCTGACTGGTATGGGGTGCGATAAGGCCACGAGAGGACTGACTGGGCACTCTCAGACAGCAGCGCCAGAGGGATATCTAAGCGGCCTGTTGGATCCCCATGAGAAGAGTGGGGCCTAAACCATAAATGGAGATCCCCAACCAACAGCACCAGAGCCCAAAATGTACACAGTAACAACCAGCTGCGAAAAGCAGCAGGGCTGCTCTCTGCCAGAGACAGGTGGCTGGAGGCTGAAAGAGCCGCTTAAAGGGACAACACACAAATTTTCATTTGCAGCCACTTACCCTGGGCTCTGGCAAAGTTGGGGGCAGAATGGGCTGGAGACGCCTGAGGACAGACTAGGGATGGAGACTTTGGGGAGGGGTCTGAGAAAGTAGCTGCTGGGGTCCTGGTGCTGAGTCATCCCCCATGAAGCAGCAGCCATCTTGCTAATGCAGACTACTCCCCTCTGAGCTGCAGCAACCTGAGAGAAAACATTAGCCCTGACCCCAGGAGGGACTCTGCCCCAGCCTATGGAGGTTAAGCCTGACTGCTGAGCACAGAGTGACTAGATTAACAACTGAAGGAGACAGTCACAGACTGTCTTGGGAAGTCTGGAACAGGCTACCTAAGGTCCAACAGGATCAACATCTGACATCACCAGAGGTGGATCCAGAAAGAAAAAAAATAACGGTAAATACTGGGGGCTACTGAGATGAAATCCACTGTGGTCTTCTCCATGATTTGCGGTATTTTCTTTACTACATAGCTTAACATTCATTTCTTGCCTGTCAAGCTGGTGCATGTTAAGTCACTAGATTTTACACTATAGTTTATTTCTCTCCTTATAACAGTCGTAATCTCTGTACAGCTTTATTAATACTGGTTCATTTGCTGTTGATAGTGGAATTGCAGGGGATAGTTATTTCTGTGGTTGGTGTTTATTTCCTGGACTTTGTGGTTTTGCTTTGGCAGCCAAATAATGAGAAGACAAAGAAACAACCCCCAATCGAGGGTTTCCAAGAGGAGGAAGCCCCAGAATGACTACTAAATGGAATGGAGACAAGTAAACTATCAGATATGAAGTTCAAAACAATTGTTATAAGGAACCTCAATGAACTCAATGAGCTCAGTGAGAATTATAAGAAACTATAAGGAAACTATGAGGAACTTACTGCAAACTATATCAGCATGAAAAAGACCATAGAAACTATCAACAAGAACCAAGACAAAATGAAGAATAAAATATCTGAATTGAAGAACACATTAGAAGGAATCAAAAGCAGGCTAGAGGAAGCAGAGGATTGAATCAGTGGGCTGGAGGACTTGGTAGAAAAAACTCCCAGAAATAGCAAGGAAGTGAAAAAAGGCTCAAAATGAATGAAGAAGGGTTAAAGGAAATGCAGTACAACATGAAATGTAAAAATATCTGTATAATAGGAATACCAGAAGGAGAAAAAGAGGAGCAAGGGATAGAAAACCTGTTTGAGAAAGTAACGGTGGAAACTGCCCTAATTTGAGGGGAGAAAAAGCCATACAAATCCAGGAAGCACAGAGGGTGCCAAACAACAGGAACCCAAAGACACCCACTCAAAGACATCATAATTATTAAAACAGCAGATATCAAAGACAAAGAGAGAATCTTAAAGGCAACAAGGGAGAAACAGGAAGCAACATACAAGGGAGCCCTGATAAGGCTAGCAGCTGACTTCTCTATAGAAACACTAAAAGCTGGAAGAGAATGGAAAGAAATATTCTAAGTAATGAAAAGCAAAGGCCTGCAACCAAGATTTCTCCAGACAGTAAGGCTCTCAATTAAAATGGAAGATGAAACAAGTTCCTTGGCCAAAGAAAGCTAAAGGAATATACTGATACCAAACTAGCATTGCATTTTATGCTAAAGGGACTGCTTTAAAAAGATGAAGAAAAAGAGTGAGAGAGAGAACAATACAATACAAAGGGAAAAAGTAAATACCTATCAATAATAAGTTTAAATGTAAATGGATTAAATACTTCAATTAAAAGACATAGAGTGGCTTTTAATAAGAAAACAGGACTAACACTAACACTGCCAACAAGAGATCTACCTCCGAACAAAAGACATACACAGACTGAAAGTAAAGGTTTGGAAATAAACATTCCAAACAAATGGACACCAAAAAAAAAAAGCTGGGGTAGCAATATTTATATCAGACAAAATAGACTTATAATCAAACATCATAAAAAGACACACAGAAGGACACTCCATAATACTTAAAGGAAGAATCCACCAAAAAGACATATACACTGTAAACCTACATGCACCCAATATAGGAACACTGAAATATATAAGGAAAATCCTGGAGGACTTCAGGAAAGATATACACAACAACACACTTCTAGTAGTGGATTTTAATACACCACTGTCAACAATGGTTAGATCACCCACACAAAATATCAGCAAGGATATTGTGGAAAGAACAATGCATTAGATCAAATGGACCTAACTAATACATATAGAACCTTTCATCCCAAAGAGCGAACGACACATTCTTTTCAAATGCACACAGAGTACTTTCAAAGATAGACAACATGATAGGACACAAAACAAGCCTCAACAAATTTAAGAAAATTGAAATCATATCCAGCACTTTCTAAGACCACAAGGGCTTAAAACTAGAAACCAACCTCAAGGGAAAAAACTCAAAAACATTCAAACAAACGGAGACTGAATAGCAGGCTATTAAACAATTAATGGGTCAATTATGAGATCAAAGAAGAAATGAAAAATTTCTGGAAACAAATAACAGTCCAAAACCTGTGGGACACAGTGACATCAGTCCTGAGAGAAAGTTCATAGCAATACAGGCCTACCTAAAAAGAATAGAAACATTTCAAATAAAAACATAACTCTATGTCTATAAGAGCTGGAGAAACAACAACAAACAAAATCCAAAAGCAAGGAGTAGGGATGAAATAATCAAGATCAGAGCAGAACTGAAGGACATAGACTATAAGAACAATTCAAAGGATCAATAAATACAGGAGCTGGTTCTCTGAAAAGATAAACAAAATTGATAAACTGTCATTAGACTCATCAAAAAAAAAGGGAGAGGATAAAAATAAATAAAATCAGAAATGAAAGAGGAGAAATTACCACAGAACTGATACCACAGAAATACAAAGGATTGTAAGAAATTACTACAAACAACTATATGCCAAGAAATTTGAAAACATGGGTGAAATGGACAAATTTCTAGAAAAATACATTCTTCCAAAACAGAATGAAGCAGAAAGCCTTAACAGACCAATAACAGCTGGTGAAATTGAAGCACCAGACACCAAAAGCCCTTGCCACAGTTTCACAGGAGAATTTTACAAATATTTAAGGAAGAATTAACCCCTGTCCTTTCCAGACTATTCCAAAAAATCCAAGAAGGAAGACTCCCAAACTCTTTTTATGAGGCCAGCATAATCCTAATCCTAAAACCAGATAAAAACACAACAATAAAAAAAAAAAAACTACCGACCAGTATCACTGATGAACATAGACACTAAAATCCTTAACAAAATATTGTCAAACTGCATCCAGCAATACATTAAAAGATCATACACCATGATCAAGTGGGATTCATACCAGGGATGTAAGGATGGTACAATATTCACAAGTCAATAAACATAATACATCACATAAACAAAAAGGAAATATAAAAATCACATGATCATATCAATAACTGCAGAAAAAGCATTTGACAAAGTACAGCAGCCATGTATGATAAAAAACACTCAACAAAGTGGGAGTAGAGGGAACATATCTCAACATAATAAAGGCCACATTTGAGAAACCTACATAGAACAATATACTGAATAGGCAAAAACTAAAAGTTTTCCCACTAAGACAGGGCACAAGGCAAGGATGTCCGCTTTCACCACTTCTATTCAACATAGTATTAGAGGTCCTAGCCACAGCCATCAGACAATAAAAAGGAATAAAAGGTATCAAAATTGAAAAGGTGGAAGTAAACTGTCATTGTTTGCAGATGACATGACAGTGTACACAGAAAACTCTATATACTGCAACAAAATTACGCAACTTAATAAGTGAATTTGGCAAAACAACAGGATACAAATTCAGTATTCAGAAAGTGAAGGTGTTTTTATATACCAAGAATAAAATATCAGAGTCAGAAATCAAGGGGGAAAAATCCCTTTTACTTTAGCAGTAAGACAAATAAAGTACCTAGGAATAAATTTAATTAAGGAGGTGAAGAACCTGTACTCAGAAAATTACACAACACTGAAGAAAGAAATTAAGGAAGACACAAACAAGTGGAAGAATATACCTTCTTCACTGGACTGGAAGAATTAACATTATCAGAATGTCCATACTATGCAATGCTTTTATAGATTCATATAGGGATGAATAGAGTCATAGATTAATAGGGATGAATGACATCCCTAATTAATATACCAATGATATATTTCACATAGAACAAACATTCCAAAAATTTATATGAAATCATAAACAACCCCAAATAAATGTAGCAGTTTTTAAAAAGAATAACAAAGTAGGAGGGATCACAACACCTGACATCAAACTATATTACAAGGTCACTGTAATCAAAACAGACTGGTATTGGCATAAGAACAGACACACAGATCAGTGGAAGAGAATAGAGAGACCAGAAGTAAAACCATGTCTCTGTGGTCAATAAATATTTCACAAAGGGTGCATAGCATAAAATGGAGTAAAAATAGCCTCTTTAACAAATGGTATTGGGAGGTCTGGATAGCTATATGCAAGAAAATGAAATTTGACTACCAACTTACACCACACACAAAAATCAACTCAAGATGGATAAAAGACTTAACTATAAGACATGACATCATAAAAGACCTAGAGCAGAATGTAGGCAGGAAAATCTCAGATATCCCATGCAGCAATATTTTCACTAGTACGTCCCCTAGCACAAGGGATGTAAAGGAAAGAATAAATAAATGGGACCTCATCAAAATAAGAAGCTTCTGCACACCAAAAGAAAACATCAGCAAAATGAAAAGGGAACCAACTGAATGGGAAAACATATTTGCCAATGATACCTCAGACATGGGGTTGACCTCCAAAATATATTAAGAACTCTCACAACTCCACTTCAGGAAGACAAACAACCCAATTAAAAAATGGGCAACGGACTTGAACAGACACTTTTCAAAGGAGGACATACACAGTGCCCAGAGACACCTGAAAGTATACTCAGCATCACTAGCCATCAGAGAGATGCAAATTAAAACCACAATGAGATACCATGCCACACCAGTCAGAATGGCCATCATAAACAAATCAACAAACAGCAAGTGCTGATGAGGATGTGGAGGAAAGGGAACCCTAGTGCACACTTAGTGGGAGTATAGACTGGTGTGGCACTGTGGAAAACAGTTTAGAATTTCTTCAAAAAACTAAAAATAGAACTGTCTTTTGACCCAGCAATTCCACTGCTGGGATTATATCTAAGAATCCTGAAACACCAATTCAAAAGAATCCGTGCACCCCAATGTTCATAGCAGCACAAGTTACAATAGCCAAGTGCTGGAAGTAACCTAAGTGCCCAACAGTAAATAAGTGGATCAAAAAAGTATGGTACATTTACACAATGGAGTACTGCACAGCAGAAAGAAAGAAAGAGCTACTTCCCTTCACAACAACATGAATGGAACTGGAGAGCATTATGCTAAATGAAATAAACCAGGCAGTGGAAGACAGATACCATATGATTTCACATGTAAGTGGAACTTAACAAAATAAGCAACCAAAATATAGCCAGCAACATTGCAATAAAAGACAAACTGACTGTAACCTGAGGGGAAAAGGAGGGGAGGGGTTATCAAAGAACATTCATAAAGAAGTCATTGACAAAGTCAAATGGTGGAAGGATTGAAGGTGGGAGGTAGGGAGGGGTGGGGCTGGGGAAAGTGGTCGTGGGAAAATGTTGATGTGGGGATGATTTGAGCGGTGCAGGGTGGAGAGAATAAAGAGGGGGGAAAAGGAAGCAACTGAATAAGCATAATCAAAAAAATATACAAACAAATTGGGTGCTAGATTTTATCAAATGCTTTTTTGACATCTGTTGATATGATCTTGTAATTTTTATTGCTCATTTTGTTCATGTGGTATATTACATATTGATTTGCAAATATTGTACACATTTTTGCATCTGTGGTATCAATCACATTAGATGATGATGTCTGATCTTTTTAATGTATTGCTGAATCCAAGTTGCCAATAATTTTTAGGGTTTTAGCATCTCTGTTATAAGAGATATTGGCCTATAGTTTTCTTTCTTTGTTGTGTCTTTACCTGGTTTTGTAATTAGGATGACACTTGTCTTAAAGAAAAAAAAAGAGTTTGGGCGTTGTCCCTCTTTTTGAATTTTTGGACCAGAAAAGAAGGATAGGTGTTAGTTCTAAATGTTTGATAATATTCTCCTGTGAAGCCATCTAGTCCAGGGTTTTTGTAAGCCTAAAGTTTTTTGATTACTGCTTCAATTTCAGTAGTTGTTATCAGTCTGTTTATACTTTCTACTTCTTCGCGATTCAGTTTTGGAAAATTGTATGTTTGGAGACATTTGTCCATTTTACCCAGGTTGTCCAATGTCTTGTCATGTAGCTTTTCATAGTAATTTCTTACAATCCTTTGTATTTCTGTGTTATGAGATATAACTTCATTCATTTCAGATTTTATTTATTTGAGTCCTCCTTTTTTCTTGATGAGTCTGGTTAAAGAAATTTCAATTTTATCTTTTCAAAGGACTAGCTCCTGGATTTATTGAATCTTTGAATTTTTTTTATTCTCCATGTCATTTAATCCTGATGTGATCTTGATTATTTCTTTCCTACTAGTTGCTATGGGCTTTGTTTGTTTTTGTTCCTTTAGTTCTTGTAGATGTAGGGTTAGATTGTTTTTTCAGACTTTTCTATCTCCTTTAGGTAGACCTATACTGCTATGAACTTCCCTCTGAGGACCGGTTTTACTGTATCCCACAGGTTTTGGGTGTTTGTGTGTTCATTTTCATTTGTTTTCAGGTACTTTTGGATTTCTTCCTTGATCTCATTAACTCATTCAATATTTAATAACATGCTATTCAGCACCCATGTGTTGGAATGTTTCAAGTTTTTGTCCTTGAGGTAGGTTTCTAGTTTCAAGCCATTGTGACCTGAGAAGGTGCTTGATATGGTTTCAGTTTTTTTGCATTTGTTGAGGCCTGTTTTGTGGCCTACCATATGGTCTATACTTGAAAACTTCCACATACATTTGAAAGAATGTATATTTTGCCTCCTTAGTATGAAATATTCTGTACATTTGCTGTGTTCATTTGATTTAGTATCATTCAGTGCCACAATATCCTTGGTGACTATTTGGAAGATCAATCCACTGTTGACAGTGCAGCGTAAAATCCTGTATCTGTGCACTTTGCTGTTGACATATTACTTTAAGTCCTGTAAGGTTTTCCTTATCTATTTAGGTGCTCCTATCTATGTTGGGTACATATATGTTTGAAAGGTTATATTCTTTTGTTGGGCTAGAATCGTAAGTATTATGCAGTGACCTTCTTTTTCTCTTGTTATGGCCTTTGTTTTGAAGTGTATTTTGTCTGATATAAGTGTTTTTACCACATTTTTTTTCATGTATACAAGCTTGGAATATTGTATTTTATCCCTCCACTTTCAGCCTGTGTAGACATTTTGTTCTGAGGTAGGTCTATTGTAGATAGCATATATGCCACTTGTGTTTTCTATGTATTCAGCTACCCCATGTCTTTTGACTGGAGCATTTAATCTGCTTACATTTAAAGTTATTATTGATAGGTACTCATTCATTGCCATTTTTACCTTTGCAGTTGTATTCTTGTGTCTCTTTTTCTTCATCTTCTTAAAGCAGCCTTTTTACTATCTCTTAAAATGCTTGTTTGGTGGAGATATACTTTTAAAACTTTTTTATTTGTTTGGGAATCTCCTTTTATCACCTTCCATTTTAGTTGAGAGTCTTGCTCAGTAGAGTAGTTCTGGTTGAAGGCCTTTGCTTTGATTCCCTGTTGTGTTGTTACTTGGAATGTATCATGTCATTCCCTCCTGGCCAGTAATGTTTCTGTTGAGAAATCTTCTGAGGGTCTGTTGGAGCTCTCTTCCATTTTACTACCCGTTTCTCTCTTGCTACCTTTAATATTCCCTCTTTGTCTTAGAATTTTGCCACTTTAATTATGATGTATGTTGGTGTGGGCCTCTTTGGGTTCATGCTGATTGAGACCTTCTATGTTCCCTGGACTTGCATGATATTTATCCCTCACTAAGTTAGAGAAGTTTTCTATGATTGCTTTTTCAAACTGGTTTTCTGTCCTTTAGTCTTCTTCTCCTGGTATCCCTGTGATACAAATATTATTACATTTCATGTTGCTCTGCAGCTTTCTTATTGTTATTCTTCTTGAGCATTTTTTTGTTGTTGTTATTTTGTTGCTCCATATGGTTGTAGTTTTTTTTTTCTATCTTGTCCTTCAAGTCACTGATTCAATCCTCTGCTTCCTCTAACATATATTTAATTCCTTCTGGTGTATTTTTCATTTCAGATATTGTATTCTTCATTTCCTCCTGGCTATTTTATGGTTTCTATATCCTTTTCCATGCTTATTTAGTTCCCACTAAGTTCCTTTATTTTCCATAAAGTTTCTTGTAGTTCTTATTGATCTACTTGACCATCCTTATAACCATTATTTTGAAAACTGTGTCTGGTAGTTTGCTTACCACAGTTTCACTTAGCACTGTTTTGGGGATTCCACCTTTCCTTTCATTTGGGGGTTGTTTCTTTGTCTCCCCATTTCACATGATTCCTGTTGTTCGTTTCTGTGTATTAGATTGCTCTGCTCTGATTGCCTGCCTCTGTGTGGCAGCTGTCCACAGTCGGAGATCCTTGGGACTCAGTGGAGCAATCTATTTGATCTCCTATGGTGGATGTTCTTTTGATTCCCTTATGTCACTTATTTGGGCTTTCTCACTGTAACTGGGTGTTAGTTGTTGTTGGGTCATTCTTTGGTGGGTTCTTCCTTCCAGCTGGCTGACCATATCTTGTATGTTGTATAGGTGCTTGCTGCCAGAATGGATGGTGTAAAGTATCTTCTGTACTCCTTCGCTTCAAAAACTCATATCAGCTGTAATTCCGTTGATTTTTCAGGTTACTTGTCAGATCTGTTGAAAATCCATTGTGGTAGCACAAGCAAGTGGGCTCAGCATCTACTTCTTGGCCACCATCTTCAGTGTTCCTCTCCTACAGGCTCATTTATTTATAAATTTCACAAATTCCTTGACCATGACAACCATGTTTTCAGTCCTTTGAAGCATAAAATTTTAAATTTACTTTACTCTTCTAGGAGAACAACACAGCTTTTGGTTTATGAGTGCAAAGATTAGTGGGTATAAGTGGGAGATGCAAAGGTATGTAAGGTCATAACAAATGTTAATTCTTTGTCCTACACAGGGCCTCCTCCAATCCAGAAAGTCATTGGATTCCCCACACATCCTAAACATTAGACATTGTCTCTTTTTTTTGTATAACAAAGATCATTTTTGCCCAACAAAGGCCTTGCTCTCCAAGATTCAAAAATGAAGTAATTTTTTATTATTTCTAAACGTATGGGGTCAGTTTCACATTTTATAAAGAGCAGTGCATTTAGAAACAGTAATATCCCCAAATAAAGCATCCTGAGCCTTCTTAATGTAAGAATGTAAACTCAAAATATTGTATTTGTTAATAAGGATAGCAAAATGTGCTACATAACATATGTGACCTTGGTATTGTCATTGACCCTTATTGGTCAGAAACCCCAAAATTTGGTCCTCCTAACCAGTGCCACTCATTTAGGACATCACTATATTCAGTAAAGCAGGACAGAAACTTTATTCTTTGATCAAGGAATGGAGAAGAGAAATCTTGTCCTGAAAACACAGATTCTTCCTTACTTGAGAAAATGAGGAAAATTTTAAAACTTTGATGGGAGGTAGATGGGTTCAGGTGTTGGGATTTTCAAGAAAAAATAGGAGTGTTTATAAGTTTTGTCTTTTGCAGGTTACAATACTTTTATGTTAAATAATAGTCTCATAAAGCTTGCGGCCTTACCACTCTTACCACTCTTCATGTCAGGAAGCAAAAGAATATTATTTCTCCCAAATATAGGGACAATTCCCTTGTTCAGTAGTAAGTAGCTATAGAAGAAGAAATGTTTTCCCCTAATTTTTTAAGAATAAGTAAAGTGCAATTTCTCATGGGGTATTTGACATAGCATACTATCCAAAGTCCAGAATCCCTTGAATACCAGATGGCCCTAGAAATACCAGATGAGAAAAGTACACAAACCCTACACCATGTACTACCCTCACCTAGAACCAAGAATGTCAGATGACAAAAATAAACTTTAGGCACATACAACCTTTATTTCTTCAGTTTGACCTTTTTGCTTTTATTCCTTTTGATTGAAACTGGTGATGTTTCAGTCAAACTCATCAGCCTCCTTCTCCCTTACATGCCCACTCCCTTAATCATCAGGCCTTCAGTACAATGAAATTCTGATTATGACACACAGAGATGACATCTAGGTTTTACTTGAGTTTCAGCTCCAGACCCATAAAACAATGAAGCCAGATGAAGGAAGGCTGTGGCTGACATTAGTACTAGATGCAATGTTGAATTCTGTCTAACTCAACTACAGATGTACAGATAGAAACTATGACCCTCACCACAATCCTAACTCTTAGTCACCATGATTTGTGATTTTTCTCCTGTATAAGTCATCCCTGAAAGTCATCAGGAGCCAGTTGTTTGGGCATTGCCTCACCTGTGTCTCTGGGTGTCAGAGCCCAACTGTTTAGCTAAGGCAGATATTGGTGGTGAGATGCCCAAATGGAGGAAAGAACTAGGAACCATACAACTATTCATTGCTGGTGTGCACACTGATTGCTTGTTACAGGGGTTTTATAAAAATTTAGACAGTACTGCAATCATGCTAGGCCTTAGGTCATTGGGGAGTATAGCACACAGATAATTCATAGCTCTGGGCTTCCAGCCTGGAGCAACCTTCAAAATACCACTAGCCCACTTGCTAGGCTGACCTGACCTTCACAGGCACATGGAGGGCCGGGATGTCTGCCCGGGACAGCCAATGGACAGACCCACAGACCAAGCTTGGACCTCTTCCTGGAAATAAACCCTTATTTCTTTTGCTGCAAGCTCCTATTCTTGTCTTTTTGGGTATGCACAGGCAAAAGGAACCCCTTTAGCCTGGTAACAAGTTCTCGGAATTTCATGGAATCATGTGGAGTTCACAACTATACTTACAATATGCCTGTCCAAACATTACAGTCACATGGCTCATTTTAATGGCAAACCCACCATACCCTATACTTGATTTTTAGCATACTGATAAAGGAAAGATTGCCCAAAATCTCCTGGAAAATAGTTCCAGCCACCATCTCAGATCTTTCTACATATTTGTTTCTTACTGTAGTCATTTGGTTTGTTTTATCTGGTTCCTGCTGGCTGGCTCAGATAGTCCTAGAATTTCTACTTTTTTTGATAAGCTCAGTCTGCTTTAGTTTTAGGCGTATGTTGGAAAAAAAAACAAGAAAAAAATTTGAAGACTAACAAAGGTGTAATGGTGTACTGAGAGTATATTGACTATTTTGACCTAGACATTTGAAAAACAACAAATTCAGAAAGACACTGAAGCAACCTCCCCTTGTCTGTATAAGGACACATCTTCCAAAAGAAACTCAATTGTCACCAGTTTCTTTGTTTTCTTTTTTGAAAGTTAAATTTTTTATTGTTTATTTTATTACAGTTGTCCCAAATTTTCCCTCTTTGCTCCCTCTCGCACTCCCCCACCCAGTCAATCGCCACACCTTTGTTCATGTCCATGGGTCATGCATACACATTCTTTGTCTAATCCATTCACCTTCTTCCACCCACTCCCAGCCTCCCTCCTTGCCTGCTGCTTGTTACTCTGTTCCTTGTTTTCATGCCTCTGGTTCTATTTTGCTTATAACTTTATTTTGTTTCTTAGATGCCAGTTATAAGTGAGATCATATGGTACCTGTCTTTCATGAACTGACTTATTTCACTTAGCATAATATTCTCCAAGTCTATCCATGCTGTTGCAAAGGCTAAGATTACGTTCTTTTTATAGTTCAGTAGTATTCCATTGTGTAAAGGTACCACAGTTTTTTCATCCACTCATTTACTGATGGGCACTTAGGTTGCTTCCAGCACTTGGCTATTGTAAATTGTGCTTGTGTGAACATTTGGGTGCATGGGTTCCTTTTAATTGGTGTTTCTGGAATCTTAGGCTATAATTCCAGCAGTGGAATTCCTGGGTCAAAAGGCAGTTCCATTTTTAAGTTTTTGAGGAAATTCCATACTGCTTTCTACAGTGACTGCACCAGTCTGCATTCCCACCAACAGTGCACTAGGGTTCCCTTTCCTCCACATCCTCACCAGCACTTGTTTGTAGATTTATTTATGATGGCCATTCTGACAAGTGTGAGGTAGTATCTCATTGTGGTTTTAATTTGCATCTCTCTGATGGCTAGTGATGCTGAGCATCCTTTCCATGTCTCTGGGTCCTGTGTGTGTCCTCCTTGGAGAAGTGTCTGTTCAGGTCCTTCGCAAATTTCTTAATTGGGTTGTTTGTCTTCCTGGAGTGAGATCATGTTAGTTTATTATAAATTTTGGATATCAAACCCTTGTCTGAGATATCATTGGTAAATACATTTTCCCACATGGTTGGTTCTGTTTTCATTTTGCTAATGTTTTCTTTAACCATACAGAAGCTTCTTATTTTGATGAAGTCTCATTTGTTTATTCTTTCCTTTATGTGCCTTGCTCTAGGGGACAATTGTGAAAATATTGCTGAGTGGAATATCTGAGATTTTCCTGCGTATGTTCTACTCTGGACTTTAATGGTGTCCCAACTTATATTTAACTCCTTTATCCATTTTGAGTTTATTCTGGTGTACGGTATAAGTTGGTGATCTAACTTCATTTTTTCCACATATACCAGTCCAGTTCCCTCAACACCATTCATTAAAGAGGCTATTTTTACTTCATGGGATGCTCCTGCCCACTTTGTCAAATATTAACTGACCGTAGAGACATGGGTTTGTGTTCTAGACTCTCTGTTCTGTTTCATTGATCTGTGTGTCTGTCCTTATGTCAGTACCAGACTGTTTTAATTACAGTGGCCTTATAATAAAGCTTGATATAAGATATTATGATCCCTCCTACTTTGTTCTTGTTTCTCAAACTTGTTAAGGGTATTTGGGGTCATTATAGTGCCATATAAATTTTTGTAGTATTTGTTCTATATCTGTGAAATATGTTTTTAGCATTTAGATAAGGATTGTGTTGAATCTGCAAATTGTTTTGGGTTGTACGCACATTTTAATGATCTTAAATTACCCAGTCCATTAACATGGTATATATTCTTTCAAGTATTGTGTCTTTCTTAATTTCTTTCTTCAGTGTTGTATAGTTTTGCAAGTCCAAGTCTTTTACCTCCTTGGATAAGTTTATTCCTAAGTATTTTATTTTTCTTTTTGCAATAGTAATGGGATTTTCCCCTAATTTCCCTTTCTAATATTTCATTGTTGGTATATAAAATGCCTTTGATTTCTGAATGTTGACTTTGTATACTGATGTTTTACCAAATTCATATTAGGTCTAATAGGTTTTTGGTGGAGTCTATTGGGTTTTCCATGTGATCTGTAGATAGATCGCATCCATAGCTTTACGTTCTCTTTTCCCATTTGGATGCCTTTTATTCCTTTTTCTGTTCTGATCCTTGTGGCTAACCTTTCCAATGCTATGTTGAATAAAAGTGGTGAAATTAGGATAATACTGACCTCATAAAAGAACTTGGGAATCTCCTCTCTTCTTGGATGTTTTGGAATTGTTTAAGAAAAATCAGGGTTAACTCTTCTGTAAATGTTTCATAAAATTCTCCCCTGAAAGTGTCCAGTACAGGGTGGTAGTGTACCAGGAGTTTTTGATTATTGCTTTAATTTCACTAGCTGTTATCAGTCTATTCAGGCAATCTGCTTACTCTTCATTCAGTTTTGGAAGATTATATGTTTCTAGAAATTTGTCCCATTTCACCCAGGTTTTCACATTCTTGGCATATAATTTTTTGTTTAATTTCTTACAATCCTTTGTATATCTGTGCTATCAGTTCTAATTTCTCCTCTTTCATTTCTTATGTTATTTATTTGGGTCTTCTTCTTCTTCTTCTTTTTCCTGATGAGCCTTGTTAAAGGCTTATCAATTTTGTTTATCTTTTCAAAGGACCATCTTCTGGATTTATTGACTCTTTGAATTGTTCTTTTATCTCCTTGTGATTTAGTTCTGCTTTAATCTTGATTATTTCCTTCTGTGTACATGTTCTGGGCTTTGTTTGTTGTTCTTCTAGATTTTATAGATGTAGTTAGGTTGTTTATTTGAAATTTTTCTGTCTTTTTTAGGTAGACATCTATTATTATGAACCTCCCTCTCAGGACTGCCATCAATCTGTCCCATAGGTGTTCATTTTCATCTGTTTGCAGAAACTTTTTGATTTCTTCCTGATCTCATTGTTTACCCATTCATTGTTTAATAGTATGTTATTCAGTCTCCAGGTATTTGAATGTTTCTAAGTTTTTTCCTTAAAGTTGATTTCTAGTTTCAAACTATTGTGTTCAAAGAAATGGTATGATATAATTTCAGTTTTCCCAAATTTATTTACACTTGTTTTATATTCTATCATGTGGTCACCCTTTGAAAATGTTCTATATGCATTTGAAAACAATGTACATTTTTCTAATTGGGGTGACACATTCTGCATATATCAGTGAAGCCCATTTGATCTAGCATGTCATTCAGTGCAACTTTATACTTGTTGATTCGTTTTTGGGGATAGGTGTCCATTGTTCACAGTGGGGATTTAAAATCCCCTTTTATAAGTGTGTTGCTGACTATCTTTTTGAGGTCCTTATATATTTTCCTTATATGTTTGGGTGCTCCCACCTGGGTTCATATGTTTATGATAGCTATAGCTCCCTTATTGATTTTTCCCTTTAGAATTATGAAGTGAACTTCTTTGTCTCTTTTTATGGACTTTGTTTTAAAATGTAGTTTGTCTGATATAAGTATTGCAGCCACAGACTTTTTTACCCATCCATTTGTTTGGAAAATTGTTTTGCCTTTCACTTTCAGCCTGTGTTGGTAATTTGTTCTGAGGTGGCTTTCTTGTAGACGGCATTTATTCAGGTCATTATTTCTTATCCATTCTGCTGCCCTATGTCTTTTGGAGCACTTCTCCATTTACATTTACTATTATTATTGGTAGGTACTTATTAATTGCCATTTTTTCCTTTTGTACCTGTTTTCCTCTCTATCTCACTCTATTCCTTCATCTTCTTTTCATAGAGCTTTTTTAAAAAAGATTTTGTTTATTTATTTTTAGACAGAAGGGAAGGGAGGGGAGAAGGGAGGTAGAAAGAGAGGGAGAGAAACATCAATGTGTGGTTGCCTCTCGTGTACCCCCTACTGGGACCTGGCCAGCAACCCAGGCATATGCCCTGGCTGGGAATTGAACTGGTGACCCTTTGGTTCGCAGGATGATGTTCAATCCACTGAGCCACATCAGACAGGGCTAGTCCTTCATATTCTTAAAGCAGTCTCTCAAGCATATCTTCTAATGCTGGCTGGTGGGGGTGTAATCTTTTAACCTTCTTTTGTCAGAGAAATTCCTTATTTCTCCTTCCATTTTAATTGAGAGCCTTGCTGGGTAGAGTAGCCTAGGTCGTAGGCTTTTGATTTTCATTACTCAGCATATTTCTTGACATTCCCTTGTGGCTTGCAGTGTTTCTGTGGAGAACTCAGCTGCTAGCCTTATCAGGCTTGTATGTTACTGTTCCTCTTCTGCTGCTTTTAAGATTCTCTCTTTGTCTTCTTTTTTTTGGCATTTTAATTATGATGTGACTTAGAGTACACCTCTTTAGGTTCATCTTGATTGGTACTCTGTGTGCTTCCTGAACCTTCATGACATTTTCCCTTGCCAAGTTATAGAAGTTTTCTGTCATTAGTTTCCCCAAAACAAGTCTTCTCTCCCTTGCTCCTTTCCTTCTCCTTCTGTTGTTCCTATGATGTGAAGGCTGTTAGGTTTCACATGTTACCTTGAAGTTACTATAGTTTTTGAGTCTTTTTTCATGCTGTTGCTCTACTTGTGTATTTCTTTCTACCTTACCTTCCAGCTCACTAATTCGGTCCCCTGGTTCATCCAGCTTGCCATAATTCCTTCTAGTGTTTTTTTATCTCAGATATTATATTCTTCATTTCCTCCTGGCTCTTGTTTATAGCTTCTATTTCTTTTTTCATGCTGTTGTAGTTCCAAATCCGTTCCTCATAGCTGTCACTGAGTTCTGTGAGCATTCTTATAACCATTTTTTTGAATTCTATGTCTGATGGATTGCTTGCCTCAATTTCATTTAGATCTTTAAGTTAGGGTTCTTCCATTCCTTTTGATTGGGGGTTCTTTCTTTGTCTCCCTATTTTAGGTGACTCTATTTGTTTGTTTCTGCATCCCAGGATCCCATGCTTAGCCTGCCTATCTTCATGAGGTGGACTTCTATGGTAGTGGTCCTATGGGAATCAGTGATGCAATCTCCTTGATCTTCTTGTCTGGATGCTTTAGGGTTGCGTTTTCTTCCATTTCTGTGGGCTCTCTTATCGTTTTTGGGCTTTACTTGTTTGCAGCTTCCTTTTAGGTAGAGTTTCCCTTCCAGCAGGCTTACCGATAGTCATACCACCACCTTCTCTTGTATGCTGTTGTACAGGTGTTAGTAACAAAGCAGTAATACAAACCACCAAACCTACGCCAGCAAAAAGAAGCCTGCTACCAC
This sequence comes from Mormoops blainvillei, assembly GCA_004026545.1. Taxonomy (NCBI): domain Eukaryota; kingdom Metazoa; phylum Chordata; class Mammalia; order Chiroptera; family Mormoopidae; genus Mormoops; species Mormoops blainvillei. Next base: position 23,134 of record PVJD01013557.1, read on the forward strand.
ATCAGCAATCTCAAACACAATTGAGGGAGGATTAAAAAAGGTGAAAGGAGACTATGAATACTATATGATGTGACAGAGGGGATATTAGATGACTAAAAGAGGGCATAATGTTCTTGAGTGAGAAGAGGAAGGAGAACTGATAAAAGTAGGGATACAACCAAGGCAAAGAAAGGGAGAGAACAAAATTCAAAACATAAGTAAAACATGGAAGGTCAATGGAGAATGGGCAAAAAAGGGGAAGATTATACTATGAGTTTCAAAGTAAAATTTAAAATGTATTGGACCAATGGGAGAAAAACTGCGGAAGAATCACTGCAGGGTTGACAACAATGACAACTGAATCAATGTTAACAAATGTGTAATGGGAATAAGAATCTTGTACAAAAGAGACAAGTGAATATGAGATATCTACCATAAAGAAAAGTGATTTTGAGAAGATGGGGGAAGCAAGCTAATAAGAATAAGCCCAGGCTGACATAGGAGAAAGAAAAAAATAATAAAATTCCATCCTCAACAGACTGGGGGCAGCGGAAGAAGGCAAAATGTAGTAAGACAGAGGAGGATATCATATCAGATTTAACACACAAGCAAATAGCGAACAAATAGGAGTTCCATTGAAGAAACACTTCACCCAACTAGCTGCTATTTCTAAAGGTGGAAATGAAATAAGACTTTCATAAGGGGTAAAAATACTGTGAGCTGATTTAAGATAGAAGAGTGTTTATGCAAGATTAGATGAAGGAGAAATAGTGAGAGTAGGGGATAGGAACATGGCGTAGTAGCACCTTTAATCAATCTTCCATGTACACTGAATGGGAAAGAATCATTCCCACAGTCCTCTCTTCCTGTTGGTTGGGCATCTACACACATCAGGTCCCCGCCCCAGGTCAATCTCCTTTTGAAAAAATGCCTCTGTGGGCACTACTGCTGCTTCAAGCCACTGCCTGCCTTTCCACACACTCCAGCTCTCTTGCAAGTGCAGAGTCTATCATCTCAGTCATGGGCAGTCATGGCCCCTCACATGTCTCAGCTCCACATGCTGCCAGAATCCACTCCTAACTCTCTGGCACTCTCCTAGCTGGTGACCACCACCCTAGCTTGCATGCACTGCAAGCTGTGTGTGAGTGTGCTGCCTGTTTTACCCCAGTGACTTTTATGCATTCAAGTTGCTCCCAGTATGGGTCTCTGATTTGCCTGCCCTGGGAGGGGAGGGAGCTGCCCTAGGACAGCCTTGGTTTCTGGTATTATGCCTGGGGGCTTTCCCCGTTCACCTATAAAACCTCTTTGCCACCTGTTTTGAGGCATCTTCTGCACACTTTGGCTTCTAAACTTTATGTCAGACAAGATTCTGTTGACTGTTTACTTTGTTGTTTGGAAGATCAGCTAAGTGTCCTTGTTGGGTGCACAAGCAAGTGGGTCAACTTCCAGTTCCTTGGCCACCATCTTCCACCTGTTTTTTGAATTCTATTCTTGAGACCCCAGTTACACTTTTCACCTACAAAAGACCCTATTCCTAAATATAATTATGTTGAGGACTTGGGTTTCAACAAATGAATTTGAGGAGACACAGTTCAGACTATAGCATTCTTCTACTGTGTCACACTTTCATATTCCACAAATTTCCAAATGTGTACCTACCACCAAAAAAAGGGAGCAGGACTGAAAGAGATATTCCCTAGCATTGTTTTGAATGTGTGAGTCCTTGACTTTGTGCAGGAAAGATTTCACAGTATGAATCCAGGTGACTTTGAGCATATGTTTGTTAAAACTGGTAACGGTGAGACAAAAGAAGGACTTAGGTAGAAGAGGCAATGGGAGAGGGCCAGGGCTGGGCTCTGCTTTGGCTCCCTAGAAACACTGCAGGAAAGAAGTGAGCTGCATTAGGCTACTTGGACTCACTAAGGAGTAAAAGTCACAGTGACAGAAGTAAGGGTGTATTAGCTCACTGAAAAGTCAAAGAAAAGGGGGCCTTGGATGCAGGTTCAGGGGATTAGTCTGAAGTTACGACTGCCCACTGCTCCCTGGGTTGCAAGTCTCCTGGGGACCCTTAAAAGTTAGAAAAGGTAAAGATGCACATCTAAGAATAGAAAGAGAAAGAAAGATATGAGAGTGCTCCAGTGAGAGTCTCACACTGACATCCTTTGTTTTGAGGGTTTAGCCTAGATGAGGTCTCAGATGAGGATCACAACAAACTATTTCTCAGCTTTACAGGAGGGTCTTAACAAATAAGTTATCAATGTTTTTATTATGCTACTATACCAAAACAAGTGCACAGAGGGACCATGGTCAATTTTCTGGTCAGCTTTAACCCCATCTTGAATTTGTTTAGTACTAATTGGGTTTTTTGTTCCCCCGACTTCATCTAGTCCTAAGTTTGGCCGGCACTAATAGCACTAAATGGGTCTCTGTTATTTATCTCCCTGACCAGAGTGATTTAAATTATTTATTCCCTGGTTAGTGAGGCAAGGTACTCCTTCTATCCTTGATAAGGAAAGATAAGACCTTGTTATTTACTAGCTGTGTGCTTTGGCCCCATTTGTCTAGCCCTCTGTCTCAGTTTCCCTTTTCCTACCTGTCAAAAATTACTCTAGCTATCCTAAGTTATACGTACTGTTAAAGCCAGACTTTGGTAGCAAAAGAGGGATTGCAAATAAGACTACTACAAAGGACCAGCTAAGCCTAGGTTGGTTATTGTGATTTTAGCTAATTAGCTCAAGAACTCACTTGACAGGTAGGATTAAGTTAAAGACAAAAGAAAAGAGTGAGATTCCTGGGGTCATCTTGTCACGGGCAAGGACCTAAGTTTGAAAGAGCAGGAAAAAAAGTGTGTCTTCTACAGATGAGGGGAAGCCAGTGTGAGTTCAACAGCTGAGTGATCATTAATTTTCCTGAAGTTCAGATTTTATAATCTATAAATGTGGATATTAAAATCTACCATGTCTATTTTGCAGGGCACTAGTAATAACTGAAAAAACAAATAAATGCCAAAAACTTTGCTTTGTATAATAGTACTTGGCACTGGATAGCTATTTTATTTTATTTTATTTTATTTTATTTTATTTTATTTTATTATTTTAATTTATTTTTAGAGAGAGGGCAACAGAGCGATAAAGAGAAGGAGAGAAACCATCAACCAGTTGCCTGTTGCACACCCCCAACTGTAGATCTGGCCCACAGCACAGGCATGTGCCCTGACTGGGACTCAAACCAACTACCTTTCGGTTTGCAGGCAAGCACTCAATCCACACCAACCACAGCAGATAGTTACTATTAATATTACTTAATGTAACATAAGGAAGCACTTTTCTGCTTTTTAATTTCTAATAAATATGAGTCTCACGGCAGTAACAGAAGGTATATTACTTAAAAATATAAACTATTTGCTGATTATTATAAAGGAAATAATATTTTTCCCACCCCTAGTGAAGACTATGTTCTAATCTCTAAGTCTTATGCATATTTTATTTTACATGGCAAAGAAAATTAAAGTTACAGATAGAAGTAAACATTAATTACATGATCTTAAAATTTAAAAGAAAATCCTAAAGTGCCTGGTTGGGTCAAATGTAAGACCACATATCCTTAAAAGTAGAAGAGTAAAATGTGATTATGGAAGAGAAACAGAAAGGAAGCAGTATAAGAAATATTTGACTTGCTGTTGCTGACTTTGAAAGTGAAGAAAAGGCCTTTGAAGATGAAGAAGAGGCCTATGAGCCACGAAATGCTATTGATCTCTAGAAGCTACAAATGGGCAAACACAAGAATTTCCCTCCTAGAATAGGAGCACTATATTGCAACCACCTTGATTATACCCCAGCCTTTAACTTTGTCTTTAACACTTGGCATTTTATTGTGTCTTGGTATAATCTCTTTGAGTTCATCTTGTTTGGGGCTTTCTGTGCTTCCTGGATTTGTGCATATGTGTGCATGTGTGCATGTGTATTTTCTTCAAGAGGTTAAAGAATTTTTCAGTCATTATTTTTTAAACAGCTTTTCTATTTTTGTTCTCTCTTCTCTCTCTCGTACTCCGATGACATGATTGCAGGTATGCTTGATGTTGTCCAAGCGGCTTGAACTACATCATTTTTTGCATTATTTTTCTTTTGGCTGCTTGGTTTTGGTGTTTTCTGTACTTTGTCTTGCAAATTGGTGATTTAATTGTCTGCTTCACCTAAACTAGTGCTGATTTCCTTTAATGTATTCTTCATTTAAGTTATTGTGTTCTTCACCTGTATTTTCTTTTTGGAGAGGGGTGACAGTTTTTATCTTTCCTTTTATGCTTCCTATCTCTGTTAAAATTGTCATTAAGTTTATTTACTCTTAACTTAGGTTGTTGAGCATCATTTTAATCAGTGTTTTGAACTTTGCATCTAGGAGATTCCTTGTCTCCATTTTGTTTACATGTTTTTCTGGCGCTTTGTTTTGTTTTTTCATTTGACACATTGCATCTTCATTTCCTCATTTTTATAGCCTCTCTGTGCTTGTGTATTAAGTAAAATTGATACATCTCCCAGTCTCGGAAAAGTGGCCTTATGTAGTAGGTGTCTTCAGGGGCCCCGTATGCAGTCTCTGTCCTCATCTTAGTCAAGTACTCCAGGTGTGTCACTTGTGTTGGTGGTGTATACCCTATGGCTATTGTTGAGCATTAATTGTTGTAGCCACATCAGTGAGAGTAACTGACCCTCAAGATGATTTGTTTGAGAACTTGCCATGGCTACAGAGAAGGAAATTTTTGTGGTACTGGGGCTAACCCTATGGAAAAGGGTTAATGTTAGTGGGGGTTCTGTTGCCTGCAGTTTCAGTATGTCATTTGTGGAGATGGGTGGGAGCTGTTCTAGTGTGATCTAAAGCTGACCACTAGGTGTAATGGTTCTTGGATGTCTTGGGAGGGGCTCTGTGTAGACCACTGTCGGCTGACATTGTTCCCTGCCTGGGACCATTTAATATGAGCTATAAAATGTTCTGAAGATGCTTGCTACTTGTGCTGGGCTTCAGGGTGCTTGAGAGAAGCTGAATTGCAAACTGAGGTCACCTTTTAATAGTTAAAGACCAGATAGTTATTTGCTCTTACCATTACCATATAATTTAGCAATTCCATTTCTGAATATACAGAGAAAAAACATTAAAATAAAATAATTATAAAATAAAATAGTAAAAAATATCAGGAAAATTCAGACACATACTCAGACACCAGTGTTCAAAGCAGTAGCATCACAGCACAATAACTAAATACTAAATAAAGATAACAAATCTTCCCTAATGTAGATGTAAATAAAGAACAAATTACATATACATACAATAAAATCTTTTTCAGCCTTAAAAGATATTAAATTATTATATATGTAACATAAATTCACCTTGAAAATATAGGTAAATTCTTAAAAACACAATTACTAAATAATTCTATTTATATAAGGTTTGTGAATAGGCAAATTGGTAGAAAGAAAGTAGAATTAAGTTACTAAGGGCTTAGGGGAAGAATGGAGAATTGTCTAAGTATTTTTAAAATGCACATTAATTTTTAGAGTAACTTTAAGTTTAGAGCAACAGTGAGCAAAACATATATCAACATTCCTTACCAGAGCATTATATTTCTTACAATTTGTGAACCTAAATGCTATAGGTTTATATATAGGTTTTATGTTTAATGCTAAACACTAAAATTTATTCTTAGTGTTATACTTTCTATAAATTTGGGAAAATGTATAATATCAAGTGTCTATCATTATAGCACCATTTAAAAAATAATTTCCCTCCTGGGGAGGATTTACTTAAGGAACAGGTGTAAATGACCCATCAACATTGGCAATAGGGTGGGGATTGACTGTGGGAGCTGTGGCTGGGTGGGTCAGGGGAGATCGACAGGGGAAAACTGGGACAACTGTAACAGAACAACAATAAAAAATAAAACTAAAAAGAAAAATAAATGGTTTCCCTTCCAAAAAATTCTGTATTTCCACTCATTCATCCCTTCCTCTTTCTAGCTCCTGGAAACCGCTGGTCTTTTTCTGTTCTCCATAGTTTTGTCTTATTCAGATGACAAATAGTTGAATCACAGATATTGACATCTTTAATTTAGTACTATGCATTTTTAAAATTCTTTCCTCATGACTCAAAGTTTATTTTTTTACTGCTAAATAATATTTCATTTTCTAGAGAAGCCACTGTTTATCCATTCATTTACTGAAGGACTAAATAGCAATAAACATTCATGTACAGGTATTTTGAAGACATAAATTTCAAAGCGTTTCAGTAAATACCAAGGAGTGACATTACTGGATAGGATAATATGAATACACGTATTTTTGTAAGATGCACCAAATTGTCTTCCAAAGTGGCTATACTATATTGTATTACATCTAGCAATCAATGAAAATTCCTGTTACTCCACAGTCCTACCAGAATTTTGTGTTGTTAGTGTTTTGAATTTTGGTCATTCTAATAGATATGTAGTGCTATTTTATTATTGCTTAATTTGAAGTTCCCTTATGACATGATGTGAAACATATTTTTACATATGTATTTACTACCTCCGTTGTATCTTTTTATTTTATTTTTTTGGTATGATATGAGTTCTGGCATTTTGCCCACCTAAAAAAAATTAATATATTGTTGACTATATTACATATATCCCCATTTTACCCCACTTTGCCCACCTACAGCCATCCCCTAGACTCCTTTTCTTCTGACCACCTCCACACTATTGTATTTGTCTATGCATATGTTCTTAATTACACATTACATTTCTTTCAATTTAGATGGCATGGCTTAATTCTAAGGAACCTACTGAATCTTTATAGATCTTAATTTTCTCATTTGTAAAATAGGAGATAATTTCTGCCCAAGGATGGCTGGAAAGATTATGGGGAACAGTGTGTAGGCAATGTAAACTCTGTGGAATCCCTCAGTCAGAGGGACCATCTAACTTTTGCTCAAACTTTGTGCCTCTTCTAGGCTCAGCTCCCAGCTGCTACTAAATGGTTTTATTCCTGTTCTTGTAGAACCAAATGATCTCACCAGGCTTGGCAATGAAAAACTTGGAGTGCTTCTCAGTGTATGGTGATAAACAATTTCAGTCCATCACTGATTTGTCATGTTACCATGAAAATTGATCAGAATAATGGAGATTGTCGCCATGGTTATTTCATATGGTACATTTTTTAATTAAGTTAAAAAATGATCAATTAAAATATTATATGTCTATAGGACATCTATCACATGTATCACATTTTATTAAACACTATGGAATGCATATAAAGATAAAATATCACAAAAAAACACAAAAAAATACAATTATAGGATGTGATCTGGGTCTCAGAATGGAAGGAGACAGGCTGACAGATTTATGGCGCAGACTTGCATTTATTATTATCCTAGTATTTGAGTCATTTCATATTAAAGGTTTACATGAGCAGTTCTTTTTGAAATTCATGAAATATTTAAATATTTTTTGCATAATAGCAACAATAACAATATAGGCAATGTATTCTGTGCTTCCATATGCCAAACATTTTACTAGGAGCTTTATATTCATGAGCTTATTAATGCCCTAAGTTACTATTTAAGAATTCCATTATAATTCTCATTTTAGAGAAGAGAAAGTTGAGCTTTTGAGATGTAAATTTATTCAAGAATCCCAAATCTAATTTTAAGTGCTACTTTCTTTTCTTTTATAGTATACTATACTAACAGAAAGTATGCACTTAGGATATTGTATTTTCTTCTGATCCAATGTGAACTCTCTAAGGTTGTAAGAGGAAATAACATCTCTGGGATGAGAAAGGACACTGGGCTTGACTTACCTGGTGAAAGACTAGGAATGGAAGAGGGAAGTATTCCAAAAAGTCCTGGTCATAGCTTACTTCTTGGAAACTGGAAACTGCAGAGCAAGTTCCAGAGAATCTGGAATATGTTAAAGGTAAACCAGAATGAATATCTGAGCAGAGTGATATTTAATTCTACAAGGAGGTTGTATCAGAGAGAAGGTACCAAATGTTTACATTCCCGGTTTTGATGGGCCAGGATAATATATGGTTAACTGAAGCAAAAGCAGGAACATCAACAAATGGACTACCTAAATGTTTGGCAAGAACTTCGTCTGCAAGAAATGAAGATGCAAGAAGATACAATGCCAGTTGCCATCAGACAGCTGTCCCTGCACTGTCCCTGCCCAGGCCCTGCACCCATGATAACAGGTGAGAACCCTGTTTTCCTCACATTTCCCAGGCAAGTTGCCCAAGATTGAAAATTTGAAACTGTCCTACATTCCTCAGCAGAGGAACCTGGTCACCAAGGTCTCTGGAAACTACAAAGGAGGCGATGTGATATAATTGGTGGCCTCCAAAGCCTGCTCCAAACTCTGAGACCCACCAAACCTGAGATTAAAGGGAACAAAGGTTTTTAGAGAGGTTTTTTAGCCTTCTTTTTACTTCCTTATTTACTAAATTCAAACATAAAAATGAAGCCTGTGTGATTAGTGAGCAGAATCCCAAAGAATGGGCTTTGAGATGGAACCAATGTTTGAGAGGCCAGAATGATACCTGGTGTAATAAAAATAGTCAGAATTCACAGTCAGCAGTCACTATTGTGATAATTGAATACATCTATAGTGTCTACAGTGGGGGGAAATAATTTGCCCCTTACAGACTTTTCTATTGGAAGTGAATAAACTACCTAACATTGAATTAATAAACATGTCAAGAAATACCTACACAACAAATTCTGAATAATATTGAGGATATTAAATTCAAATTGAGAGGTATCTTTGGGAATATAAAGTTTACATCTAGTCTCTGCCCTGAAGCAGTTTGAATCTGATGGAGAGGTAAGAAACCAAACTGTGAACATTAACCAATAACAGAGGAAAACAACACACCAGCAAGACTTTCATTGCTAGAAGAACTATATTTTCAATATTTAGTATGGTCCAGTGGTAAGGAAATTGAAAACCTTGGATTTATTTTATATTTCCCAAGTTGCAATGTTGAATAAGATTGTCAAACCATGCAACTTTTCCTGGTCCAGGTTTGAAAATATACAGCATAAGAAAGACATACAAAGTTTCTTCCAAAAATATAAAAAGGCTTGTGACTTTTAGAATGTAAGCTCAAAGAAAGAAGATTTCAAAATAGAATAGAAGACTTCTCAGTAGAATTGATGGGCAGAGGTGAATGTGTGAGGGGGAAATGTACAAGCTCATAGAAGTTAGGAAAGACATGGAAAACAGAAGTTTCCTGAAGGATTATCAAGGGGAAGCAGGTTGGAAAAGAGGCTGGGGCATATGCATTGCAGAGGCCTGAATGCTGAGTAGAAATAATACCAGAGGTTGGTGGGCATCATTCTCTGGGCTTGCAAGCTTTCGCTCTGTGTGCTGGCTTGCCTGTTTCTGCACCTTCAATTCTCCATCATGACAGTCCATCTATTCTGTCTAATCAAAGTAACTGCAGCAATACAGCATTTTGTAGCACCAGGCACTATTCTGTGGGCTTCATATACTGCCTTCCTTAATTCTTACAACAACCATATGGCCTAAGTTTTATTATTCTTTCCATTAAAGGTGGAAAACTGAGACACAGAGATGTTAATGAACTGGGTGAAGGTCATATAGTTACTTAGTAAATGGTCCAACAGGAATTCAAACTCATAGTATGATAAGCTCCACATCTGTTTTCTAACCTGAGAGATCCTTTTGATAAAAAATTAACTTCTGAGTATTTATCCACTGAGATATCCTAGAACTCTGTATTGTTCACTGCATTTTAAGTGTACAATCCTGGCTCCAAGTATGTATCCTTAACTATCAACACCAAAAGGACATAGATATGTTATAATGTCTCTCATCAGCTTAAAATCTTTTTTTCCTAATTTCTTGGCTGAGGTTCCAGGCAGATCTTTTGCAAAAAGAGTATTTATGGCATCTGTACCAATGTTATCTAATAAGAAAGATCTAAACCTAATTCCTTTTCACACAGAAAAATAGCCACCACATTGGCTATACAGATAACTTACACATGTAAGGGGCTACCCTGGTGGGTGCTGATTTCTTTCAGCTATCTTAATCTCCAGACAAGCAAAGAGCATATACACAAGAATAAAGGACATGCTGCATATTCATTAATACTATATATGAAAAGATATTCCTGCAGCTGGGGAGAAGAAGGCATCATGGTGTCTGCAGGAGCAAGTTCCAGCATCCCATTCCTCCTACATTGATTTCACTGGGCGGTAGGAGTCATTAACTTGTGTAACATGGA
>PVJD01013558.1:0-33379 GCA_004026545.1 Mormoops blainvillei
GGCCAAGCTTAGGGGTTCTGGGTCCCACCCCCTGGGGCAAAGGACACTGCGAAAGAGGAAAGCCAACCAGAGGGAAGACCAGCAACATGGCCTGCCCCGTGACCTGCAGCCAGTCTGGCCACCCAGGCTGCGTCCTGGCTCCTCTGAGGCACCCAGGGAACGTTCTCCCTCTGAGCAAAGTCCAGGGGCCCAGCTTCTCCTTCTGAAATTGAAGGGGTAATTCAGGGTCTTTCGTTGCAAAGACCGGCCTAAGCAAAGCTCTGGCCAGGTGCCAGGGGACTCCCTGAGAGGAGCTCTTTCCTTCAGCACTAGGCAAACACTACGGCTGGGGGAGGACCTGGAAAGCAGAGATCAAAGGCAGAGGCTACCTCCCAGCCTTTAGTGGGTAATGGTTGGTAAATAAACAATCCGTAGGTTGCTAAGAGGTTTGCCCTGGGAGACCATGAGAAGTGGCTTTAGCCTCAACTTTCTTCAAACTGGGTTTTCCTAGGAAAAACCAGTATGTGCGGACTAAGCAAAGGAGAAGGGAGGGGGCAAGGTCACCTGGGCCATGGAGCAGCTTGTGCAAAGCACAGTAGACAGTTCACTCAATCGTTTCTTCATTTGTTCAACTAGTATTTGTTAAGTACCTACTATAGGCCAATCCCATGCTTGGTACTGGGAGCCCAGTGGCAAGCAACAAAAACAAACCCCTCCCTTGTCCACATGCAGCCGAGTCAGGGAGATTGATATTAATCAATGAATCACACAAATAACAAGACACGAGAGGTGACAACTATGCTGGGAGAATGACTCACCTAGGGGGTTAGGGACGGCTTCTCCATGCAAGTCACAATTGAGCAGAGGGGAAGCTGTCTGGGGCAAGGAAGTGGGTATGGAAGGTGCGGGGAAAGGCAAGTGCTTTGGGCTTAGCTGTGTTTCCCCAAGTGCGGCCTGTGACCACCTGCCTCCAAATCTCCCTAGGCTTGTATTAAAAAGCAGATCTCCGTGCTCCTCCCCACCCACCAAATCTGTCTTTGGGGGCAAGCCCCAGGAATGTGTGGTATTGACAAGCCCTCGGGTGGTGGTTCTGTAAACCGGGTTTAAGAGCCATCCATCCTGTCTGTCCAGACCAGCAGGAACTGTGGGCAGAGGCCAGACCCTGCAGGGTCTATCTAAGCTTAAGGAGGGGCACAGAGGAGCAGGCAGGTGTATATTTTGGAAAGATCACTCTGGATGTTGAAGGACAGGTTGGAGAGGGAATCTATTTTCAGAGGGCTGAGTGCTATAGGATTCCATTGATAATGGATTCCTGGAGGGGGTGGAACTATAAGGATAGAAAGCAGGTCTGGGGTTGGGGAGGGGAGAGAGGGGTTGACAACAGGGGCACAGGGACTTGTGGGAGGCAATGGGCTGTTGTGTATCTTGGTCATGATGGTGGATGTACAACTGTGTGTGTCAGGACTCACAGAAAGGTACACGCAGGAAGATGAACTTTCCTGTGCATAAATTGTACCTGAATTTTTTTATTAAAAAGAAACAACAAAAAATAGATTTATAGATCAATGAAACAGAATCAAGAGTCCAAATATAACCCCTTACATTTCTGGTCAATTGATTTTTGACAAAATGCCGAGACCATTCAATGTGGGAAAGGACAGTCTTTTCTTTTTCTTTTTTTTTTTTATTAAATTTTTTTATTCTTTTACTTTTAGAGACGGGAAGGGAGGGAGAAAGAGAGCGAGAGAAACATCAATGCGTGGTTGCCTCTCATGCGCCCTCCTACTGGAGACCTGGCCCACAGCCCAGGTGTGTGTCCTAGGCTGGGAATCAAACCAGTGGCCCTTTGGTTCACAGGCTGGCACTCAATCCACTGAGCCACACCAGCCAGGGCTGGAAAGGACTGTCTTTTCAATAAATGGTTCTGGGACAATGGAATATCCATATGTAAAAAGATGAATTTAAATCCTTACCTCACACAAAAGTTAATACAAAATAGATCATCGATCTAAATGTAAGATCTAAAACGAAAAAATTTCTAGAAGAAATCATGGGAGAAAATCTTTATGACCTTGTATCTCAGCTACAACAGCAAAAGCACAAGTGACAAGTAAAAAAAAATTGGTAAATAGGCTTCATCGAAATTAAAATTTTGTACCCTTCAAAAGACAAACCACTAAGAAAAAATATTTTTTTTTAATTGCCAAACACGGGGAGTAAATATTTGCAAATCATATCTCTGATTAGGGACTTTGTATCCAGAATATATATAAAGAACTCTTACAAATCAATTATAGACAAACAACCCAGTTAAAAATGGGCAAAATATTTGAGTAGATGTTTTTCCAAGTAGGTGTTTTCCGCACGAAAAGGTGCTCAACATCGCGGGTCATTAGAGAAACGCAAATTAAAAACACAACGATATACCACCTCACACTCACCAGGATAGCTATAATTAAAGGGGCAGACAAGGGTTGACCAAGATGAGGGGAAACAAACCCTTCCATACCACTGGTGGGAATGTAAAACGGTGCAGCCACTCTGGAAAGCAGATTGACCGTTTCTTCAGAGCTAAACTTACCATACAGCCCGGCAATTCTACTCCTGGGAATCTACCCAACAGAAATGAAAACACACGGACACACAAAGGCAGTTACAGAACATTCACAGCAGCAGGTCCAAAACAGCCAAAAACTGGCCCTGGGCGGGTGGCTCGGCTGGCTGAGCACTGATGTACACCGAAAGGCCTTGGGTTGGTCCGCAGTCGGGGCACAGGCCTAGGTCGCCATGCAATCCCTTGTCGGGGGTGCAAACGGGAGGCAGCTGACCAATCGATGTTTGTTTCTCACATACATAGATGTTTCTTTCTCTCTCCCTCCCTTCCTCTCTCTCTAAAATCAAGGAGCATGTCCTCAAGTGAGCGTTAAAAAAAAAAAAAAAGCCAAAAACTGGAAACTCAAACGTCCATCAATTGGTATTGAATAGGTAAACGAAAGGTGGCATGGCCATACAATGAGATACTAAACTACAAAAAGGAAAAACACTACGGTACATGCTACAGCATGGATGAACCTCAAAACTTTATACTGAATAAAAGAAGCCACAAGCAAAAGACTGCGTATAATATCATTTCATTTACATGAATTGTCCAGAAAAGGTCAATTTATGGATAGAAAGCAGATCAATGGTTGCCTAGAACTGGAGCTGAGAGCTGGACTGACTGCCAAAGGGCATTTTCAGGTTGATGGAAATGATGTGTAACTGGATTGTAGCGATGGTTGCACAAATCTATAAATAGTTGTTTTAAAATGAATGGAGTAAAGAGATGCTAGCATGGGTGACCTGTGAACTATACTATGGTGGGACTCCAGGGAGGGAAGAAGCAGTGAGACAACCTCCATTTCTGGGGATGCAAAATGAGAATAATGATGCCAACCTGTAGTGAGGCTGGGATGACAGGGGAGGTGCAGGAACTGGGTGCATGTGATGGGAGCGTAGAGCCTAAGGATTGGGAGCCGCAAAGCCTATGGTTCCCAAATGCTGGAGGAGAGGAGGCTGTATCAACAGTTTAGAGTTTAAGAGGCAGAAATACTTGCCTTGACCAGGTGGTTCATTTAGTTGGAGCATTGTCCCATACACCAAAAATTTGCAGGTTCGATCCCCAGTCAGGGCACTTACCCAGGTTGGGGGAGCTATAGGAGGCAACTGATGGATGTTTCTCTCTCACATCAATGTATTTCTCTCTCTCCCTTCCTCTCTAAAATTAATAAACATATTCTCAGGTAAGAAGTAAAAAATAAAAATAAAAAAGAGTCACAAATACTTGAGTGTGTGACTACAGGGTGGTTTAAAATGCCATCCATATGTCAGCGACAAATGGAAACTATTCCATACCACCAGCCTCCTCCAGGTCTTGAGATCCCTTGCCCCACTACATTCTCTTGCTGGAAAGTGCTTTGCAGTTTCAGATATTTCATTAGATTAAATAAGGCCGAGAAAGTCCAGGGGACACCAGGTATAGGACAAGCCCAGGAGCTCGGAATGTGGTCTAGACTGGTCCACCCAGCTGGGAGCCTTCTGGCTACGGACCGGGTCAAAACACAGAAGCGGCCTGCAGGGGGCGTCCGGACGTAGCGCGTAGCCCCGCCCCTTCACGTGTCCGCGGCGTCGCGTCACACCCGGAAGCAGCGGCTGGAGCGGAGCCAGCCGCAATGAGCGGGGATCTGGGGTCGACGTCCGGGGCGCCCCATCCCGGGGAGGTCCAGCCGGGCAGTGGGGTCCGCCTTGTAGTGGAGTTCTGGTGAGCGGATCGGGCCGGTGGGGTTTCGGTCCGGACGGGGGCGGGCCCACGGGAGGTCCCTACCCCGGAACCCAAGCGGACCCCAGTTATCTTCACCCTAGTGAACCCTGCGGCTTTGAGGCGGCCTACCTGGAGCTGGAGAGTGCCGTGAAGGAGCAGTATCCTGGCATCGAGATCGAGTCGCGCACGGGAGGCCCAGGTGAGGCCCGCAGAACACCTGCTGAGTCAGTGTTCCAAATCCCAGGCTGTGCGCTTTCTGTCTCTGGCATTGTCTGTTCTAGTGTCCAGCAATATCTGGCACATAGGAAAATGTCCAGACAACTTGACTCCCCTTCCAGAGGTGGGGCGGGGGGGGGGGGTCACAGATCAATCCTGTAGGGAAAAACAGGAGAGACTGTGGAAGTACAGATTTGGAAGGGTGGGGGAGCCCTTCACTGAGTTCAGAGAGGACACACGTGACGCCTCCTGTAGGTTCCTTTGGCTTGACCCAGGGTTGGGAAATGGCTTAAAGAACTAGAAATCCCTAATGAGCCCGGTGGAGGACCTGGAGGAGCCTGTGGGAAGTCTGAGTGTGGAGGGCTTCCTGACTTTTGCCATTTCTCAGCATGCAGTTCATTCATTGGTTTATTTAATTCCAGGGGCCTTTGAGATCCAGATCAATGGACAACTGGTGTTCTCCAAGCTGGAGAATGGGGGCTTCCCTTATGAGAAAGATGTGAGTATTTGCAATATTGGGAGTACCCCTGGTTCAGCATACCTCTAAAGCAGTACATCATCCCTTTCCACATCTCTGCCCTTTAGCTCATTGAGGCCATCCGAAGAGCCATTAACGGAGAACCCCTAGAAAAGATCACCAACAGCCGTCCTCCCTGCGTCATCCTGTGACTACATGGGATTTCGAGTTCCTGCTCTGTTCTGGGATCCAGGCCTTGGTCTCCCATTTGGTCCTGCTGAGGGTTCCCCACTGCCTCTTACCCCTCACTTAGCCCTGGTAGCTAAGACACCCTGGCCTCCACTTTGCCCCCTTTGGGTACCAGGAGAGAATAGAAACTTCTGTTGATCTGGAGGGTGGGAGGCACTCCACTGACATTACCACAGCCACCTTTAACCCCTTCCTGGGATTAGTGTCCACAAAGGCCCTCTCCCCGCTCCAGCTTAGCCACACCTGTCAGAGGCCACTGGAGTTCTAATTTATTTTTTACTAGCCCTCGGGCAATGTCAGCTATTGGCAATAAAGTAGCACTACAAACACCTGTGCCAGCTAGTGCACGTTATGTCCAGTCTGGGAGTGTGGGGATCAGCGCGGGGGTGAGCTGGGGAGCAGAGCACAGAAGCCAGCTCAGCCTTTATACCAGGGCGGCTGGGTTCTTTCTGGCCAGCTACTTCGAGTTCAGTGATCTCCTCTAATTGCCAAGGTAAGGAAAACGAATGACAGTGGACTCTACCCCTCCCCCACCTCCTCTATCCATAGGGAATTACCCCATTACTGTGGGTGGGTGGGTGGTCTTAGGAATTTTTTTCTAATGATTTGGTTGGCAAAGGGCTCTAAGATCAGAATCCCAACTCCCAGACTCCCCCCCCCTCCCCGCCTCCCAACCCAAAAGCCAGGAAGTTGGAAGACAGGCTTCTCATTCAAGCTTCCTAAAGATTCTTAGTCACTCCCTGGAGGAAAAGATGAATTGACTGTACGTTAGGAGGTAAGCAGTAAGGGATGGAACAGGGCTACTATCCCCAGATGTGGGCTGGTGCCCAGCTGTTTTCCAAAATCTATTTGTAGATGGAGAAAGTGGATGTGGAGAAGGGACCTCCCTCTCCGAACCCCAAGGACCACACCCCTTCCACAATAGCCATTTCCCCCATTTCATCTTTTTTTTTTTTTAACTTTTATTAGTATTTATTTAATGCTGAATTTACTCCCAGGCCATAAGCTTTTGTCTTTTCTGGGATATCTTTTTCTTCTGTGCAACTTCTGGTTTAGGAACAGTCTGCTCTTTTCAGTACCAATCAACTCACTGTGGTGGGGGGGAGCTTATGGGGGGTCAGTCACCTGAGAGCCCTGTAAGCTTTGCACTGCATCTCAGGCCCTTTGTTCACCTGGATGTGCTCAACGACCAGAGAACCTACATCTAAACCCTTAACGTTCAGCTCTACTCTCTTGTGTGCAGCAAAAAAGCTCGGCACTCTTTTTGGGCCACCCACCCTGTGCCCAGCCCCAGTCTGGCCTGGGCACCCCCACCAACTCCACTATATTGACGGAATGGGACACATTGCTTCTTTGAAGTGACATCTTTCAGAACGGCTTTTCGTGAGCGTTCTTAAAAGTGAACGTGAAGATTTGAACCTCCTGATTTGCGTGACTTTGTGGGGTTTTCTGGGTCAAGTGCATAGTGAACCATTTTCAGAGGTCATCTCTGGTCACTTTAGGGAAGAGGAGCTTATTTCATCTTTTTTAAAAAAAACACATGAAGTGAAAACAAAACAGAAAAAGCGCTCTGTACAAGGACTAGACCTGGACACTACTACTGCTCCCTTCCTCCTGCGGGCAGAGCTAGGACTCAAGAGACAGTCTCTGGAGTGGATTGCTTTTGTCCTAGACACTCGCTTCGGGCCTCTTCCCCTCCTAGACCCAGCTCCCCGCCTAAGCCCTTCTGTGCCAGGGACCTGGAAGAAGAGCACCAGGCAGGGCTGCTCCCTCGGGTGAGGAGACTGCGGCTGTGGCATCCATTGGACCCTAGAGTCTGCTGGGGCAGGGCTCCAAGTCAGTGAAGACTTTCCACTGCTGCCTCCTCTCCCAGCCAGGCTGGGCCCCTCTTCGCCACCTGGGAACTGGAATAGGAAGGTTCCTGGCATGGCAGGCTCCACTGTACGTGGTCCAGGGCCCCCCCCTGCGTTGTCCGGACACAGGCCAGAAGTCAGGCCTTCCTCACTTCCCAAGGGTTCGGCAAGGCCTAGGCAGACTTGGCCTTTTGGCTCACACTGGCATGTCCAGGCCCAGGTACTCAGGGTTCTCTGCTGTAGGGGTCCCTTCGAATGTGCTAGGTGGTGAGCCCCGCTCTGATGGGTCCTGGTCCCAGTAGTAGAGGTTGTCAAAGGCTGGGCTGAAGGCTGGAGGAGGGTGAGGCTGAGGGGCAGCCCTGCTGCGTGGTGCCAAGTACTCAGGGTTCTCCACAGCACCTCCAAAGGCAAAAATGTCTTTGACGATCCCATTCTTCCCAGGGGAAAGAGTCTTGGGCCTCTCCAGGGTGGCAGCCGCAGGTCGAGGAGGCGGCAGGGGGCCCTCTAGGGGTGAGGGAGGCTTCGGGCGAACCTCTGTCTGGTTCACATATTCTGAAAGGGCAAAAGAAGGGGGCTTGTTAGGGAAAGAAACCCATGTGTCCCAGCTACTATCTACCACAGCCCCCAGAGTGGGCCCCCAACTCCCCCTCCTCCCCCTCAGCTGAGGCCTGGACTCCATACCTGGCTGGGGGCTGCAGGTCAGGGGGGCAACATAGCCATCAGTCTCGGAGGGCAGGGGTACCGTGGGGTCCTCACTGTACCGCTGTAGAGGGCTGGGGTCAAGTGGGGGGAGGCTCTGCAGCCCCTTGGCTGCCCCCATTCCCAGGTCGCTGTCAAACACATCAGAGCCCGCCCCTTCTGAGGGTGCCAGTGGAGACTTGGGGGGCTCCTCTTCGGAGGGCTCAAGCCCCAGGGTCAGCTCACCACCGCCACTCTGGAGACAATAGAGAAGGTCATGGTGGGGGTCATTCACGGATTTGAGATGGAGACTCTGAAGTGACAGGGTCACAGGAGGTAAACAGAGGTCACCTTTAGGGTATGGCACAGTCACTGTGGGGAAAATGGGGTCACAGGTTGGGAGGCAGTAGGAATCCTCAAGGAAAATGGGATCTCCATGAGAGGTGGGGGTTGAGGGTGGGGGGCATTAGAGAAAGGAACCCTAGTCCACTGGGGTCAGAAGCAGTTACCACAACCACCACAGTGCGACCGAGGGCACTGACCCTGGTGGATGAGCTGCGATGCCTGCGGTGGGCCGTGCTCCCAGCACCTGGGGCAGGGTCTGGGCAGAAGAAGCCTTGCTGGGGTACCAGGTACTCCTCAGCGTCCACCAGGTCCCCCATGTCGTCGTCCTCCAGCAGCGATCGGTAGAAGGTGCTGTCCAAGGGGCTGGCGGGGCCCAAGTCCTCATTCTGGGGAGGAAGGAGACAGAGTGTGGCAACCTCTCCCCAGCCCAGTGCTCAGGAAGGCTCAGGGAGGTTCAAGAGAGATCCCGAATCTGTCAAGGGCTGGGCTGGGAGGCCTGGGACCCAGCAGTCAGCCCCCTGTCCACCCTCTGCAGGAGACCGCTAAGTCACAGGCAGGGAGGTGGTAGAAAGGTCCAGTACCTGGATGACCACAAAGCGCTGGGGGTCCCTGGCCATGCGGGAGAATTCGGACACCAACTCCCGGAACCGAGGCCGACACTCAGAATCAATCATCCAACCTGGGGCAGGAGAAAGCTCAGTATCTCAGGCCCAGTGGCGGTGTGCGTGCAGCCCTGCCCCTCCCCACCCCAAGCTGATTTAGTGACTAGAGAGTCCAAAGCCCTTAGGTGGTAGAGATGAGGTACCAGGAACTTTTGAGAATCTCTGTTAAGTTTGCCCCTTTTGTTTAGCTTAAGTCTCTTTCTCGCTGGTTCTCTGGAGTTTCCCTGGACTGGTACTGTGAAAGGGCAGCGAGACTCTTCTGAGGTTCCTTTAACGATGCCAGGACCCCTGGGTCCACATATATTCTGCTTGGCCCCCTCCCATGCCCCTTGTAGACCCCTCTACCCAGGACCTCCCACTCCTCCTCCAAACCAGCACAGTTCAGCCACACACATTTGACCATGATCATGTAGACATCGATGGTGCAGATCGGGGGCTGGGGCAGCCGCTCCCCCTTCTCCAGCAGGTCAGGGATCTCCCGGGCTGGGATGCCATCGTAAGGTTTGGCCCCAAAAGTCATCAGCTCCCATACAGTCACACCTGGGCAGAGGCAGCAACAGAGGGAGCTTTAGTGTTTGAGCCCCAGAGACTCTCCAGGAGCCTGGTACCAAGGGGCAAGGAGGGGAAGGGTGTGTTGCTAACAGGCAGGAGCTACCTGTGGTCTTTCCCCAGCCCCCGAGACAGACCCTGGCAGCCTGAGGCATTGGCAGCCCCTCCCTTCGGTCCCACATTTTTGCTGAGGTGTCTCCATGAGTTCTCATCTTTTCACTAACATCCCCGCCATGGACAGGACCATGGCTCCTTGTCCACCCCTCCTAACCCTCCCCACCACGCACCATAGCTCCACACATCACTCTGGTGGGTGAACCGTCGGCGGAGAATGGACTCCAAGGCCATCCACTTGATGGGCACCTGGGAGAGCAGAGGAAAGGTGTTTGAACTAGGTGTATGTGTCGGCGGTGGCCTTTCTCAGAGTTCTCCCAGGGCCCAGACCCTTCTCCACCTTGCCTCACTCTGCTCCCTCCTCTGACCTTGCCCCCATCTGCGTGGTACTCCGTCTCATCAATGTCCAGCAGCCGAGCCAGCCCAAAGTCTGTGATCTTGACATGGTTAGGACTCTTGACCAGCACATTCCGAGCGGCCAGGTCCCTGTGCACGAGCCTCACGTCCTCCAAATAGCTCATTCCCTGGGGTTGGAAGCATCCTGGTTAATCCTGCTCTGGCCGCGCTTTCCTAGGAAACCTCCCCACCCCATCCCGGCGCTGCGTGGAGACAGGCTTTCTCCCGAGGACCCCCCCAGAGCCCAGGCCCCCTCGGTGCATACCTTGGCTATCTGCACACACCAGTTCAGCAGGTCCTGGGAGCCTAGGCGCCCGCGGTGTTCTCGGACATGGTCTAGGAGGCATCCATAGGGCATAAGCTGGGTCACCAGCTGCACCGTGGAGGTCAAGCAGATGCCCAGGAGGCGTGACACATATGGGGAGCCCACACCAGCCATCACATATGCTTCCTGGGGGCAAAGGCACACACGGAGAGGGTATGTATGGGACACCACATGCCCCAACCACCACATGCCCCTCCTGAGGGCCAGGGTGTAACAGGACCCTTCGCTGGATCCAACCCCATCCAACGCAAACCAGAACCATGACCCACAGACTGGGGAGGTTAAGAGTCGAGGTTTGTGGATAACACAAAGCGTCTCCTCAAATCCCAGTGAAAAGGGAGCCCGGAGCCCAGACCTGCAACCAGGAGGTCCCTCCGGTACCCACAGCCGGTCAGGGCAGAGGGGCTTACATCCAAGATTTCTTTGTTGGCTTTGGGAGATGTGTTTTCCCGCAACACTTTGATGGCCACCGGGATTTTCACATTCTCCCCATCGGGGACCCAGATGCCCTGGGAAGGAAGAGGAGGATGTGAGTAGGAGATGGCTGGCAAAATCCAACCCGCAGCCTTCCGGAAAGTTGCTGCTTGTGCTCCCCACCCTTGGGCCAACTGCACAGGTTAGCAACAGCCTCACTATTTGGCCCCACACACCACTCCCTTTCCCCCTTGTTCCAGCCTCTATAACTGCCCAACCAAACACCAGTGCCCTCAGCTCTGGGCTGCCTTCCCCAACAGAGCCCTGGGGCACACGCCAAGGTTTCCTCTGGGCCCGCCCACCCTGGACTCTGGCCCCGCCCCTAACCTTGTAGACTGTGCCAAAGGCTCCGGATCCAAGCACCTTCACCTTCCTCAGCTCCGTCTCCTTGAGGATCCGCATCTGAGCCTGGTTGGGCATCGCTCCGCTAGGTGTCAGTGGCTCCACCAGCTGGGGCGAGGGGATGATCCTGCGTCAGTGCCTGGGGGTGCGGGGCTGCAGACCCCAGGCAGGCAGGGAGGCCCAGGCCACCTCACCTCCGTTTCCTGCAGCAGCCGCCGCATCGTGTACTTCCGGATCTTCTGCCGCCGCCTCCTGATTAGGATGCCAGTGACCGTCCCAATAAGCATGAACAGCAGGATGCCCACCACAGTGGCGATGATGGAAGTCACAGGGCTGCAGACAGGAGCCAAGTCAGGGACTGGGAGCCAGTCTTGGGCAGAAGGGATGAAGGGGCCCCGTGGAGGGACTCAAGGTCACTGATGTTCGGAAAGGGTATTTAGAAGGGTGACCCACTGGCTTCTGTCCTCTCTTCGATATTTTAACAAACTTCCCTTGGCTCCCTACTGCCCCCAGGATAAAGTCCAAACACCTTGCTGGCCATTCAAAGCTCTCTACCCACATCTCCAAATTTTCTATGCCCTTAACCCATGGCTCCAGCCCAGGATTCTCCAACTTCCTGGCAAAAATCACCAAGGAGCTTGCTAAGATGAGCCCCACCTCCGAGATTCTGATTGTGGTAATGGGGTGGGGCCCAGGAATGTGCACCCATTGATCCTGGTGTTCTAGCTAAATTTTTCACCCATAGGTCATGATTTTCCACATCTCTCAACCTTTGCATATACTGTTACTTCTGCCTGGACCACCATTTCTCCACGGGATCACCTTTCAAGGCTCATCCTGGAATAGATGGCCCTGCTGGGTGCGGACCCTATATCGTTGTCCTCCTTGCCCCCCACCTTGCTTTGCCGAGGGCTGGCACATTGCAGACTTCTAACGAACTCACAGACAAATAAATGATTGCCTAAGACAAACTCCAGGCTTTTTCTCCCCAGAGCCCTTCCCAGAGCTCCCCACTGTCCAGAAACCAAGCCCAGCCCTGTGGTCTGGTGGTAAGGGGGGTCCTATGCCCTCCAGGTCCAGCCCAAGCCTGACTCGCAGGCCACCCTCTCTTCCCTCCCCTGCACCTACTTAACGGTGCACCACACCAGTATCTTCAAGCAAATACATCCTAGATTTTTCCAGCCCTTCCCCCACAAAGCCACTTGGTTGTCTTGCCCCTAAAGCAAGTGACATACCTGCTCCTCTTTTCAAGGCCTGGCTGAAATGCCACCACCTCCTTGAAGCCTCCCCCCACCCCGTGAAGAATTCACCATGCCCTCCCGCACCGCTGCAGCTGCACCCTCTTCTTGGTCTACCTCGAGTCCCAGGGAGTTGCGTGCTGCCTGTGTCCTCTGACAGACCTCTAGCTTCCCAAGGGTGGGAAGGCACTCGGTGTCTGCCATCTCTTCCTATTCCCCACCCCACAGGCACCCTGAGCAGGCCCTCCAGCCACTCGTTGAAGAGAATTGGAAGGAGGAGCAACACTGGAAGAGTGGGCAGGGAAGGGACAGGTGTCATGTCAGGAAAGCCCCTCCTCCTTTGGCAGTGTCTACCCAGGGGCCAAAGGGGGGCTGACGGGCAACGTGGGGCATGTCCAGGGGACCAAGCTGACCTGGCTCTCTGCTCAGCGGGGCAGCCCTTGTCATCCAGGTCCACACAGCTGCAGGAGAGAGTGCTGTCAACAAGGCTGGGGACAGCCTCCTAGGCTCTCTCCAGCCTCCCAGCAACACCGGACGTAGGTGTGGCTGCGTTATAATCCCATTTGACAAAAGCGGAAACTGGGTTCAAGGTTCCCAGTGATCTTTCTACCACCCCACAAGGCGATCCCTTCCAGCCTGCAACCCCACTGCTCCCCTGCACCTCTCTGGGGTGTGCCCTGTGGGAGCACCCAAAGGAGCACCAAGTCCAAAAGCTGAGCCATTCCCTCTGTGAATGAAGGCCAGGGTAGTAAACTGGCACAACTTCTGCAGAGGGCAGCTGGCAATACCTATTAAGTAACGTCTGTGACCCAGCAGTTCTACCCTAAAAATGCCAACACTAGGGGTCGTGTACAAGATGCTCACTTGTACATGGAACTCAAGCGCCATAAACCTCCCCCCACCCACCCCCCAAAAAAAAGAAAAAAAAAAACAAGCTGTCATTACCCCTCAAACAGGGGCATGGTGGAACACTACATCCACGCTACAGCTTGAGCAGTGCAGAAAACTAGGTGGTAGGTCCACGTGCACCCACAGGAAAGGACTGCCACGGGACACAAAGTGGGGGGGGTACGGACAAAGTGCAGGACAGTGTCTCAAGTGTGATCCCATTTAAAATTAAAAAAATAGTGACACACAAAAAACCAAAACTGATTATATGTGAGTTAAACTATATGATATCCCTGATTCTTGACCATTTCTGACCTAGAAAAACAGCAGTTTTACATGGCTCGACCGAAAATAAAGGTAATATGTTTATGTGACTGAGTGGGGAAAGCCTGGAAGGGTGTGCACACGAGAGTGAGTCTGCTGGTTCTCCCCAGGATAGGGGTAAAAGGGAACCTTGGCTTTGCAATGTTTATACTTTTTTTGCTGAAAATGTTTATCACAAGGATGAATTCACACATTTCATGTGTAATTAAGGGCAACTATGTGAAAAAAAGAAAACGGTAGATTGCCATGTTAGGACATAAAGAAACACTGCAAGATTCTGTTAAGTGAAAAAAAAAACTGCAAACAATATATATGGTCTATGATTCCATTTTGGTAAAAAAAAAAAATGTTAGAATACAGACGAATAGAAACAACTGGAGAATAATATATATTAACATATATATTACATGTTATAATATACATTAGAATGCACTGATAAGAGTATCCCATGTTACAATAATAGGTATATGCAAGCATGTACATAGATAAAAACTAGAGAAAAAAATACTACAAATTATTAACAGTGGGGATAGACCTGCTAGCAACATTAATTTATAATGTATGTTTTAATAAAAATATTTTAACATGTTGCTTTGTGATCAGAAAAAAAATGATGAAAAATTAAGGCTCGGGGTTAGCAAAGGAAGAGTTGTCCCCCTTTTATAATGTTGCAGGGAGGCTCCTGAACAAAGCCCTCCTTTTGGCGGAAAAGGCCCTCAGACTCACGAGTGGGTGCAGTTGATGGGGCATGGCTGGCACGTGCCCTCCTCATCTGGGAACTTCCAGATGGGCATGAAGGAGAGGTCAGGTTTCACACCACTGGGGCATCGGGCCACGCAGAAGGGAGAGTCTTTGTAGTGGGCGCAAGCCACACACTGGTCAGCCTCCTGGGAAGGGAGGAAGAGTTGCTGAGGGGTGACAGTAGGATCAGGCCTCTGGGTCCCCTGTGAGCTTCCCACCGCAGCTCAGCAGCACCTGTCACGCTGTTCCTGGGACAGCCTAGACCTGCTGTGTCTACTGTCCCTGCTCTTCACCCAGGTCCATCCCCCAGCCCCAACCCTGCTGCAAAGCTTGGTCCCTGAGCTGGGGCTTCGCGTGAAGAACTGGAAGCCTAAGAAAGGCGTTCATTCCTTAAGGTATGACAACAAGTAATAATTGTAACTAACATGTAGAAAGCCCTTCCCGTGCCCTGACACTGTGCCAAGCCCTATTTTACATTAGTCTTTACTGTAACCTAATGAGACAGATATGATATTCATTTTGCAAATAAGGTTGGAAGTAGGATCTGCATTTGAATCCAAGTGGTCTGATGCCTAAGCCCGCAAGTCTGACCACCTTGGCACCGCCAGAGCCTGAAGGGTCTCAGGGTCCACTACACAACTCACAGTCCCCAGTAGCGGGGCCGCCTTCCACCCTCTCCTGCGGGTCCGCCCTCCTGCTGATCAGGTCTGAGCTCAGGGCTCTCCCCGCAGGTGTTTTACCAGGTTGGGCCAGGTCCCTGGCGATCCGCCCCAGCCCATCACTGCCTTCCTCCACCCAGCTCTGAGCCCACCAGCACCTCACCGAGCCTAAACAGGTCACTGAGCCATTCTGGGGCTGACACTCCGGGTGGCATGGTAGACAGTATCTGTCCTTCACATACTCGCGGGGGAGCCTGAGAGAGGGGATGGCTGGTGAGGGGGTCCGGAAGGAGACCCTGTGCACCCCTCCGGCCGCCCCCCTGCTCCGCCCCACATACCCCTGCAGGACGTGGCACTCCTCCACGCACTCCTGGCCCCGAAGGAACTGGCTGCAGTTGACGCACTGGGTGGGCCCCGGACCCCAGCAGTGCCCATGGGCGCAGAGCCGGTAGCAGGCCAGACCCTCACCCACTGAAGTGAGGGGGAAGGAATCAGAGAGAGCTCCTAAGGGAAGCTCAGGTCCAAGTGAACCAGGGGAAGGGGCTGTGGGGGTGGGTCTGGGCTGGCAGGGAGGGAATAGAGCCTGGGCAATGCAGAGGGAGAAAGAGCTCTGAAGTTCCAGGAACAGAGTGGTAAGGGGAGAGATGCCAAGGCAGCGAGGCAGGACTCGGCTAGAAGCCATGCCAAGAGGTCAGGCCAGCCAGAGCTATGTCAACAATGGCGCACCAGGGACAGGCGGGCCGCACAAGTCCCAGACTGCTGCCAGTAGGGGACCACGGGCACTCCTGTGTGCTGGCAGACAGGGGCGGGCAGCACTGGGCTCCCTGTCTTACCGCACTCATCCTCCGGCCGGTTAGCACTATGGAGCAGGGCCTGGTGAGGGTTCCGAAAGAGCTGGTCCCAGGGCACCGTGTGTACAAAGCAGAGGTGAGCGTTGTGGTGGACGAGAGCCAGCCCACTGCCCAGTTCTCGCAGCGAGCGCAGCCCCAGCGATCTGATGCCCAGCCCTTGCAGGGTCAGCGAGTAGGCACCGCTGTGGGAGAGGAGTGCTCAGCTGCAGGGGCACGGCACGTTACTGACCCTTCCCCCGTCAGCCAAGGGCTGCCTTCACTTCCCCCGCCCCCAGCACGCCACCTCCCACAGGAAGGCTGCGGCTGGAGCCCCTGGGGAGCAGGAGGACCCACCATGCCCTACACTTTCCCAGTCCCCCCTGCCACCCGGCACCCTACTCCAGGAGCTCACTCATGCAGCACTCGTCCCCGGATTACTCGCAGGTTCTGGAAGACACTGAGGTCAGGCAGGTTGTCTGGCCACGCTGAGATGTACAGGTAACCTGCGGGCACAGGGTGAAGCTAGGGCATGGGGGCGGGGTGAGGACTCCCAGCCCCGTCAGAGGACGATGCAGAGGCAGAGCCCACCTGTGATCTCCTCCAAGGTCTCAAACACTCTGAGCTGCTCAGGCTGGAGAGGGGCAGTGTTGGAGGCTGGGTCCCTAGGAGAAAGACGAGGAGAGGAGTCAGCAGAGCCGGGAAGTGGGTGAGCACGACCCCCAGCGCTGGCCCTGCCACCCTCTCCTCTATTAACAACTTCGCTTAAGCCCTCTGCTCAAGCCCTGCGGTTCCCGTCCCGAGCTACAAAGCCCAGGCCCCGTTCTGACAGGGTCCATCAAAACAGTACTTACATGTCCTCTGATCTAGAAAGTCTGCTTCTAGGAATGAGGCCCAGAGAGACACTGGCCCCTGAGGCACGTGCAAGGCAGAACCGTTTGAAAGAGTGAGAACTGGAAATGACCTAAACGCCCATCCGTGAGTAGGAAGCTAGTAAATGGGGTCCTGACCTCTGCAGGCCACAGGCGAGAAACTAACCTCCAGGAGCCCTTAGTATGTGCCCTTCGAAGAGCTGACTCATGGGAACTCTTTCAACCTCCAGAACCACTTTATGAGGTTGGGACTACTTCTGCCCCCAGTTGAAAGTGAGGAAACTAAGGCACAGTAAGGTCACATGACCAGAAAGTGGTAGAGCCAGGTTTCAAACCCAGGCCATCTGGCTCGGCCTGGGCCCTTGGTTGGTACTCTCTGCTGCTGCCTTCTCCACAGCTGTTGAAAGGATGAGGCAGAACCGTCACGACCAGCTCCCCAAAGCAAGGGGCAGACAACATTCACAGGCTCCCGCTTCCGTAAACCGGCCTCCCCAGCTGAGTCCCTAAGACTGTTTCCCTGTGCGTGTCCACGTGCACATAAACTGTCTAGAAGAAGACCCACGACCTGTTCACAGTGGTCTCCTTCAGAAAGGGGAGTAAAGTGGAAGAAGTGCTGACAGGAATTTTCTCCTTTGTATGGAAATATAATTCACATGCAATAAATGGCACCGATTTTTACTAGAGTTTGATGAGTTGTGGCAAATGCACTTGCTCATGGGTGGCTTTATCACACTAGTCGACACACAGAACACTCCCATCATCCCAGAAATGTCCTCTGTGTCACTTTCCAGTCCTCCCACCCAAGGGCAACCACTGTTCGGCACGCTATCACCAGGGTGGCTTTGCTGGTCTAGAGCTTCACATACAGGGAATCACAGTGTGGACTCTTGCCCGGCTTATTTTGCTTAACATGTTCTTGAGACTCAAGTTGTGTGTATCAGTTTGTTTTTTTTGGTGCTGAGAATGTCATTTCATTGTATGGATAGACCATCGTCTATCTATCCGTTCACCTATCAATATACATTTGTTATTTCCAGTTTGCGACTATTATGAACAAAGCTACTATGAACTCAAGGAGAATGCAACTTTATCTGGATGGCCTGACCTCCATACAAGTGTATGTTAACGGATAACATGTCATTTATGCAAATAACGCCCCTCCCAGAAGTCCCTGCTCCTTCTGGTCTCCCTCTGAATTCCTGGCCTCCCACCTCTGTCTCCTGCCTTCCTCACCCAGATACTACCACTTCTGGGTGCTCCGGAATCAGTGACAGCCTTGATATTGCCTCAGACCATTGTGTCCACCGTTAACTCTGTGCATCCTTACCCCTCAAAGCTCTCTGGCAGAAATGCCAGGCTCCCAAAGATCTTCTTGCAGCCGGCAAACTCCTGGATATTGGCACTTGTGACTGCCCGCACCTCTCGCAGGTGTTCCACGCCCAGACCATAGCACACTGCGGGGGGGGGGGGGGGGGGGGGAAGCAGCCGTCTCAGCCCCACACCGGGGCTGATCAGCCCCTCCATGGAGCACTAGGGACTCAAACTCCTCAGTCCTGTCCACCGTCCCTTCCTAGGGCCACATGTTCCCTCCCCACTCTGGCAAGATATTGGGGAGCTTGTGGGACTGATCTGGGGAGGGGCAGAGACAGTGGGAGACAAGAACTGACTCCCAGGAGGCTCTCAGGAAGGGTAGGATGGTGGGCGAGGCCAGGCTGGGTGTGCAGAGGGACAAGAAACGCAGCCTGAGCGGGGGGCGGGGCGGTGGGGGTTACCTCGAGCACAGGGCTTGCTGCATTTCTCACACCGCTGTGTTCCGTCCTCAGCCGTCACCTCTTGGTTGTTCGGGGGACAAAGCAGGGTACAGGATCCCACATCCGTTGACAGATAGTTGTCTGAGGAGACCAGGATTGTGTGCCCACATGCCCCAGCCCTTCAGGCCCCATCATGAGCAGTGTCGCCGTGCTCAGGTAGTACAATAAGAATGGCATCAACCAGTACTGAACTGCCCCTACAATAGGTCTGAGCATTTAACATTCATTTACTCCTCACAACACACCTACGTGATAGACAGTACAATTCCCGTTTTGCCAAAAAGGAAAGCAAATGCAACTTTATGTAAACTAGTCAAGGTCATTGTGCTAGTGAGTGAAGGAGCCAGGATCTGAACTTATTCAAACTCTGTAACCACCTTATGAGGTTAGGACTATCATTGCATCCCTTCCAGAGATGAAGGAACTGAGACCCAGTGGGGTCACATGACCAGTGAGCGGAAGAGCCAGGTTTCAAACCCAGGAGGTCTGGCTCCCAGGCCCGAGCCCTTAGCTTCTACTCCGCTGCTGCCGCCTGCTCCACAGCTATTGAAAGAATGGGGCAGCTTGGCAGGGGCCCTCACGACCAGCCCCCCAAAGCAAGGGGCAGACGACACTCACAAATAGGCTCCCATTTACATAAACCAACCTCTCCAGCAAAGTTACTAAAACTGAAAAATAAAATAAAACTGCGTGTCTCCCTGGCACTCACAGGGACAGGTGGTCACACAGCTGGCACCAAAGGTGTAACGGCCCTCAGGGTTGGGCATGGACTCAAAGGTATCCGTGTTGTAGGTGACCAGGGCTGGGCAGTGCAGCTCACAGATGCCACTATGGTTGAAGTGGAGGCAGGCCTGCGGGGACAGACAGCTGGTGGTTACTGGGCTGTCTTTTCCTGACATGCCAGGGGTGACATGGTAGTACGGGGTGGGATATCCCTTCGCTTGCTCCCTGAAGGGTGGGGCCCAGTGAGCACATACCAGGCAGTCAGAGTGTTTGGGGCCCGTGCAGCCGGCAGCACACTGCTCGTGGCAGCAGTCGGTGGCCCGTGGGCCCTTGCAGCGGGCACAGCCACTGGCACACACAGTTTGAGTCACTGTCAGGCAAAGGGCAGGATGAGGGCTGGATGGCCGCCCGGGCACCAGACCTACCCCAGCATCACCTTCTGGGGGAGATTCCCTGGGGAACACACCTGAGGCCTGGTAACCCACCCCTCCCACGTCACTTCTATTCCGCCCAGTCCCGCCCCCCAGATCCTGTGCCGCCCCAAGACTCACAGCTCTGGCAGTCCTTGGAGCTTTCTCCCCAGCAGTATTTACAAGCCGGAGAGCAGGGTGGGCCTGGGGAGAGAAGAAAGAGACAGTGAGAGAGATGGAGACCTGGAGGCCAGGAGGCACAGGAGGGTGAGTGAGGCCCAGGCGGGCAAAGGGAACTCCAAAAACAGAGACACAGCCAAGACACGGGGAAACAACACAGTGGGCCACAGGGATAAAGAGACAGGGAGATGGCGGGAGGGACCAAGAAAAAGGAAATGGGCGGTGTCAGTGCAGGGGCTGGAGGGGTGTAGCCAGCAGTTGGCGCGGGGCGGTCTGAGAAGGAAAAGGCTGCGACAGGCAGGGAAGAGCGCGGCTCACAGGCTCGGGAGCGGTTGGTGTCTATCGTCGCGAGGGCCAGCCGGTTGTTCTTGTGGAAGATGTCCTTCCACAGAATCGCGTCCTGGTGGCAGAGCTGGGGGTTCCGCTGGATCAAGACCCCTCCTTTCAGGATCTCTGTGGGATGGGCAATAACCGGAGGCTTTCTCCCCTGCCTGTCTGTCAACTTCTGCCTCGCCCCCCACTGCCTTCTTAAACACGCCCTGGGTTCCCCAGGGAACAGAAAAGGCCCCTTTCCAGCACCTTTTAGCTCGACCAAAACCACCCCCTAACCTCCCCACCACACAACTACAGAAACCACCTGAGACCCCAGGAGGAGCGAGTCGTGCATGCCAGGGTCCAAAGGCCTGGGTCACTCTCTCCTCGCCTCCCACCTCCATTCTGTGCACACTACTTGTTGGTTAAAAGAGAGACTCTGGAGTCTGGAGTCTGAGACTCAGCCTCACCACCTACTAGCTGTGCAACCTTCAGCAAGTCACTTATCCTCTGTAAACCCGTTTTCTCATCTGTAAAATGAGAATAACATCCATGCTTCCCTTGCCAGATCATAGCATGACCGAAACAGAATCGTGCACGCAAAGTGGCACACTGGGTTTGGGACACTGTCAGCCCCAGGGCCACCGTGTACAGCACACAGGTTGTTCACCACATGTGTGTACTCAGCCGAGAAGTGGGCAAAACCCATCCGGCATCCTAATTCTCAACCTGTGTGGGCTGGAACAAGCTGTGACTCCCTGGGAAGAAGGGAGATCTTTCTTAAATCTTCACAAGGGCACCCTTCCTAGCTCCACCTGCACCCACCCAGAAGGGCTCCAAGTTCTAATCCACATGAAGTTCTAATCCTCCCCATGGTCAGCGGTGACCCTGGCCTGCTCTCGATAACCAGATTTCAAAGACAATGATGGCCACCTGTGAGGCTTCGAAGCTGCAGCTCCCGCAGCCCTCCTGGGACAGCCCCTGCAACAGGGGTGGTGCTGTGCAACAGGTCTCCATTGTCCAGCACGGCCAGGGCATAGTTGTCCTCAAAGAGTTGGGTGCCTCGTATGATTCGGAGCCTCTGCAGCGAGACCTGTCTCACTTGGTTGTGAGCGATGAGCACGTAGCCCTGCACCTCCTGGATGTCCTGGAGGGGCACAGGGTAGGGAGGGGCTGAGGAGGCCTGGGCCCTGGAACACTGCCACCCTCCAAGGCCTCCTCAGGGTTACCCAGTGCTTGAGGATCTGTAGGAAGGTCCCCATCCACTGGGCAGTCCTAATCTCTTAGTGGATAAAATGGAAATCAAGGCCCTTCCCCACCTCCCGGAACCAGATTCCTGTATAATCAAGAAAGATAATGGCGGTGGGGGGAGTACTTTGCAAACCGTGAGCAAATACCCCACCCCTCTGCGCGGAAGCTTCTTCATCTGCAAAAGGAACGGCCTGAGTGGGAGGACAGCGGGGCGCTGCAGGCACGGCCCGCTCCCGGGCACCACGGAAAGAGTCCTGCAGGTTGCTTTCCACTCTCTCCTGCTCGGGAACCTTTCACATACATTTCCCATTTTATCTTCAAAATGGGCCTCCCCAGGGAGTCAAAGCATGCCTATTGCGCCCAATATACAGATAAGGAAACTGAGGCCCAGGGAAGCCAAGACCCTAGACCACGTTCACATGGTCTGTCAGCGGCAGAACTGACCCTGGAACCCATATCTCCCACCAGGTCTTTCACTACTCCGGGTAGGAGGGGGACAGTGGCTGGGTAGTTGGACAGGGGAAGCTGATCATGCTGGCAAGAGAGCAAAAATTTAGCGAAGGAACAGATGGATTCCACCTAGAGATGTCCACAGCCAGCCACACCACAGAGAGGGAGTCGACAGGTCTTGCACTAGAACAGGCAGCGGTTAGACACCAGAAAGGGCTTCTGGCTGAGGAACCGCAAGAGAGGAAACACAGGCCTCTCCTGCCATGCACCTATAGGCAGAGGGCTCAGCCCAGCTAGAGGCAGGGACTGGCTGGGGTGCCCATGGCTCTCACCTGTAGGAAGGAGAGGCTCGCATTGGCAGGCAGGTGGGTGAGCTCCAGGTTACCCTGCACCACCTGACAGCCCTGGTACAGGTGGCGGAGCATGTCCAGGTGCGTCTCGGGGCTGGCGGGGAGGCGCAGCTTCATGTCTGTGCCGGTGCACACTGGCAGAAGGGAGGAGACAGGTCAGGGGGCTTCTCCCACCTAACTGCCTCCTCCACACTCAGTCCCCAGAGCCAGGCCACCTTGGGCAGCAAAGGACCCCCTCCTCTCACGTCCTGTGCACCTGTAGAAGGTGCAACAGCAAAAGAAAGTTTGCGAGTTTGGGGAGAGGAGGGAAATCGGGGGACAGGCTCCTTCTGACTCGGCCCATCCTGAGCATCCAGAAGGGGCCCTGCGGTGCCAGCCCTAGGGAGCCTGCCCGCCTAATTCAGGGGGTTGGCCAGCGAAGAAAGCCTCTCTTTGTCCCAAAGCCACGACTCAGGGCCAAGGGGTAAAAAATCCCCCGAGAGAGGTGATGATGAATCACGAGCCCTCTGGATATCCCCTCGCCCTCTCCCAAGCAAACAAACTTAGGGTGTTCTCCCCACCCCATTCCAATGCCACCCACGTGCCAACCTCCTGGCAAGAAACGCCCACCCTCACAATGCCACCCAGGAAGTGAGGAAGCAGGGTCAGCTGGAGTCAGAGCAGGGGCATGGAGACCGCCAGGGGCCTGACCACTGCAGGGACCCCTGGAATTCCCCCAGGCAGAGACAAGGAGCATCAGAGCCCAGCTATGGGCCTCTGGGTCCGGGATGCAGACCCTGGGCCAGAGGGTGCCCACTCCAAAGGCTCCTACCCTGGCCCCTCACCCTCGCCACCTCCTCAGGGCAAGGCTCCAGAAGCAGCTGGCAGAATCTGTGCCACGAAACTTCTGCCACAAGAGTACTACGACGTCAACCCTGTGTACCTGCCCAGTGCCAAGTCTCAGCCAAGGGACAGCAAGGTGAACTGCCCCCAGGCCCACCTGGGCCCCAGCGGGGTGTCCCTGAGATCACAAGTACCCATGAAGCCCAGAAACATAGGAAGGGTAAACTACCCCTGGTGAGGGGGCACTGGGGGCAGCAGCTGGCACCATGCCGGCCCGCAGGGGGGAGATTAAAGTGTCCAGTTGAACTTGTTTTTCTGCTCTGGTGAGAAGATGAATCACCTGGTGCGTCTTGCCCAGGAGGGTGTGCCGGGGGGAGGTGGGCGGAGGGCACCCCCAGGTACACAGGCCCCACAGGTGCCTGAGCTGCCCGGGATTCCTGTCGGTTCCCACTCTACCTCCCATGGACTACAGGCAGATTCAGGGAGACGGCACAGTGGCAGACCTCCTGCTCTCCCGGCAACCTGGGCTGCAGGTCGAGTCCTGAGGGGCTGGGTAATCAGAGTCACCCCTTGCCTCCAGAAAGCCGGGGAAGGCCTGCGGGGCAAGCCCCGCCGGAGCTGCTTCCTGGAGCTCCTGGTAACACACACAGTGGGTCTCTGTCCCCACCGCTCTGGGCAGACAGGGAAGGAAGCAAACAGGGAGGAAGGGGAGGGCCCAGAAATAGAATCAAGGGTCCCTTCCTCTCCCCCACCCCAGACTCCCAAAAGAAACAGGAGCCGGGGGTGGCAGGCCAGGCCCAAAATAACGTCCGCCGCCCGCTGCCAGGACCTCCCCCTCTGCAGCTTCAGCTGCTTTGCAGGCACAGCTGTCTCCAGGCCCAGACCCCAAGGCCCTGGCCCAAGCCCGGGAAAGGGACCAGCAGAGCTGGGGCCGGGCTGTCTCCACCCCCTGCAGCCCCGTGCATTTCCAAAGGACGCCAGCTGCGGCAGCCAGGCAATAGGAAAACAACAACAATGGAACACTGCGGGCCGCTGAATTGACTGAGGGCCTACTGTGTGCTCAGCAGCACTCTGGGTGGAGCCTCACAATACCCTGCAGAGGATGGGGCTGAGACCTCTATTTTGCAAAAACAGGAAACTGAGGCTGATAGGGGTTACTCTCCCAAGATGATAAAGCCAGCAAGAAGCAGGATTTGAACTCCAGTGTCTGGCTTTAGAGTCCACATTTCTTCCACTAGACCTAACCACACACAGATTCACCCCACACCCCATGCCCTGCACAGACGTAAATACACACCAACTCTACTGATGCCACTGAAAAACATTACAGGCACTGGGCAGGGCAGAGTGGCTGGGCTGGGCTGGGAGAGCAGCAAGAGTGGTAGCCCCGCCCCACTAGTGAATTTGTTTGTGGCCCATTTGAGTCTGATTAAGACTTTTTACGTGTTTGCAACAGGTGGTAAAATTGGTGCCCTGAGACCCACTCCCAGGGAGTTGGAGGCTTGTGCGCTAATCCCTGAACCAACCTGACACGAAGCCAAGGAGGCCTGTTTCATACCTCCCTTACCTCCACCTCCCTCCCCTTCACCGTGACCCTCTACACCTCCTCCTGCCCTCCCATTCCTCACCAATTCTCTCCTCCCCGGTCCCTACCTTTGTTCCCCATAACCACCCTGCCCCCGCTGATTTTCTTGGGTGAGGAGTGGGCAGGAGGTCCTGTTCCATGCAGGAGAGCTAGCTCTTTGTTTCCACGACACCTGCTCCTCAGGAGCCACAGTTAGGGCAGGGCACACAGTGAGCACTGGGTGTTTGCGGGAGGGAGGGAGGGAGGGAGGGAGGAAGTCCAATCAAGCGTCTCCAGCCCTGGCTGGTGTAGCTCAGTGGACTGAGTGCTGGCCTGGGAAACGAAAGGTTGCTGGTTGGATTCCCAGTCAGGGCACATGCCTGGGTTGTGGGCCAGGTCCCCGGTTGGGGGCGTGTGGGAGGCAAACGATCAGGTCAATCAGATCAATGTTTCCCTCTCTTTTTCCTTCCCCCCGCTCTAAAATTAAATAAATATTTTCTTAAAAAAAGAGTCTCCAAACCAAAAGGAACCAGCCAAGGTCACACTTACCATCCCACAGCTGAGGGACTGACCATAGTCCCTCCAACTAAGGGTGCCCTCAAGTGTGTTCTCCCATCCCCTCCAGGTTTCAGGCCCAGCTGCCTCTCTCGCTCACCAGCACGAAGGCCAGTGAACCCTTTTGGTTTCCATGAATACAACCTGCATCCCCAAAACTCGCCTCCCCAAGCCCACCCACCACATACCTGGTGTATCAGGCAGATGGGGGTCTGGGCTCAGGGTCATGGGACCAGAACCCAGCTGGGCCACTCACTCTGTGACCTTGAGCAGGTCCTGGACCTCCAGGGTAGAGGCCGAATCAGATTCATCTCTAGGCACAGCAGCGCCTGTGACCTAGTAGGCACTCGGTGAATATTTACTGACCTGAACTTGGCTATAAGGAGGGAATAATGAAACAATAACAACTCTTCCTTTCTGCAGAGAAGTTAAATGAGATAATGAATCAAAAAGCAGTCTGTAAACATGACTAGGCTCTGTAAACAAAGCTGGGGCAACACAAACATTGGCTATAGCTCTCCTACTCCTTGAGAGAGAGAGCACGCCCCTCCCCTACCCCCACTCTCTTCCCAGGGGGAGACAGGAACGGTGGCCTAGCAAAAGATGGAGGTGTCACCCCCGAGGAGCTTCCCACAGGTAGAGGGCAGGGATCTCTTTCTAGATCATTCCAGCACCCAGGGGCAGGCAAAACTACTACCTGAGCCCTACACGAGCTCCCCAAGCCCCAGCCCCACACTGGTCCCTCTGGCTTCTAATCCAGTTGTCTCCTTCCCCACATCCCTGCAGGTCTCATGGCCTCTGCTCCATGCCTTCCCTCAGTCACCTGTCATCCCAGGAGGCCCCAAGAAGGAGGGAGACATGAAGTGGCTAGGAGGGGGCCTGGAGCTCTCTACAGCCTAGATAAGGAAGGTCATTCCTTCACCTGAATAACAGAGTAGCACCTCTACCCCAGTCTGGCCACCTGGCTGCCCCCGAGGCTTTGCTCGACCCATTTCTGTTAAATGAAATAACTCTTAAAAGCTCCTCATTTAGAGTCCAAAAACGCCCTGGCTACTACTGGGTGGCTGGGAAGCCTTGGATAAGTCCCTTCATTTCTTTGAACTTCACTTTTCTCCTCTGTGTGGCAGTTTCACAGGATTGTTGCAGAGATTAAATGAAGCTGTCTATGGATAAGAACCTGGCACATGGGAAGCAGGCTATACGTTTTTTAGAAGTTAAGGCAAGAGAAGTTCACATCGCAGGAGTATGGGTAATTCCCAACCGAGAGAAAAGAAAAAGTGCTTTGTCTTTGGAATGCAATGTATTTTCACTTTTTGCATTTGATCCTATCTTTCCAATGGTTCTCTTGCGACTGTTAAATTAAGGTTACTTTCCCTAAGTACACTAAAAAGAAGGAAAGAGAGTATTGGGAGAAGCATACGAGAATTAAATATGAGCTCTGCAAGATAAAAAGGATGTGTTTGCTGCACTTTAAACCCAGACCTCTAACAGAGGGTCTCAGCAAAGTCCTGGGTCTTCTCCCATCTCCCCTGCCCCCCACATTCCTCCCCCAGCCCTCGGTCCTGGGACATAATGGGGGTGGCTAGAGGCAGCTGGGTGGTGTACTGCCATTTTAACCATTCCCTGCACAACACACCCAGCAGTGAAGGTTGAGGAGTGAGGAAGACTGGAGGAAGCCCTGGTCATGGGAGAACAGACCCCCTCTGATCCCAGCACGGCAGCACCCAGCCACTAACCACCTGCTCGACTCACAAGCCCCCGCGAGAAGGACAGCAACCAGGCCGGACAGCCCAGCCCAGCCTCACCCCGCTCAGCACAAGGTCAGCGGCAAAGATGCCAGCCTGGGAAACAGGGAGGGAAAGAGAGGATAAGCTCGAAGGAGGGGAGCCTCCTTCCTCAGATAGAAGGCAGGCGTGGGGCCGCCTCCCGCTGTTTACAGCCGAGCTGGCCCAGCACCTTGAGGGAGTTCCTTCAGAGGGCAGAGTTCAACAGAGTCCCCAAGTCAGCAAGAGAGGCTGTTTAGCAACACAAAGCCCAGACACACAAACACACAGACCACACAACTCAAGGACACCCTAGCAGAGAGGCCCCTCTCAGCAGAGCAATGCTGTGACAGAGGGGCCCTGCCGCAACCCAGACAAGATGACATGCACCCCTTCTCCGGATTCCATGACCTATGGAGACCACCCACCACTGCTAGAACGCTCTCATTGTGCCTCCCCCACGACCCGGTGATGCAGGGAGCAGTGTCTCGCATTGTTCAAGGTAGATTAACAGTGATTTCAAATGTGAAGTTGGGGATCGCACTGCCTGGGGTCCAGTCTGTGCCCACCATTTACCTGCTGCTACCTAACTAACCTCTTTAAGCCCAGGTTTTCATCTGGGGAATGGGAACACTAGCAGGACTTCTCTCATAGGATGGTTCTGAGTTCTGAAAGAGGGAACACATGCAAAACACCATGTGCAGTGCCTGGCACTGAGTATATGGCCAGTTTTAGTCACTATTGTGGACAGATGGACAGACGGGGCAGCACACTGTCCTCTTTTCCCCCATCACTCTTCCCCACAGACATAATGGGGAAAAGGCAGGACAACCCAGCCCTCTACCTACCCCCCGCCACCTGGTCCGACCTCTGACAGCCCCCCCCAACACCCCCCCCCACCACAACCGCCCAGGAGTCCCTCCCGTAGAACTCTCCCACTTTATGCCCTAGCCCAGGAAACCCACTATGCCACCCTTGCCCTCCGAAAGTCACAAAGCACACAGTCCCTGAGTTGGCCCTAAAGAAACTTGTTCAAAACAAACGTCTCCCCAACCCACACCCGCACCCCAGACTCCAGCGGGAGGCGACCCCGCGGTCCGCCGGGTCACCCTCCCCTCCCGGCTCTGGCTGGACAGGTTGCTCCCCCCACGTCCCCACACCGCCCCCCTCCGCCCCCGATCTTGCCTGAAGCAGGAGTAACCAAACCCAATCGGCCGAGGAGGGGCGGGGAGGGGGAGGGGAAGGCCAGAGCCGGAGGGACCCCCGAGGAATCCAGCCCAGTCCAGTCCAGAGGCGGAGGCTGCCAACTGGAAAGGCTTTGAGAAGCTCGAGGGGGCTCAGGAAGGGGGGAACACACACACGCACGCACGCCGCGCCACAAGCCCTTTGAGGGAAACTTTCCCAACAACTTCAGAGAACTCTTCTGACAAGTTCCCGCAGCCGTCGCGGAGTCTGGAAAGCGCCGGTCTCCTGAATGGGACGCCGAGAGGCGCTTCGCTGCAACTGCCCCCCCCAACCCCGCGCCGCACCTCCTGCTGCCCCCTCCCCGCCGGCTCCGAGCGCCCGGACCGTCCGAAAGTTCGGGTCGGGAAGCCCGCAGGGCCCCTCCGCCCCGGCCCGCCCGTGCGGGGGCTTCGGCGGGCGTCCCAGGCTGCGGGGGCGCGTCGCGGTTCCCTGCCCTCACCACCCCAGGCTCACCTTGGGTGTCTGCGGTTCCGGGGGGCAGGAGGGCGAGGAGGAGCCCCCAGCGGTACCAGGCCGCCAGCTCCATTGTCCTCACTGCGGCTCCGGCCCCATGGCTCCGGCTGGACCAGGCTGGAGGGGCGGCGGGCCGAGGGGACGAGCGCTCGGCGCCGGAAGGGCTCCCCGCGAAGGGGCGGGCGGCTGCCTCGGGGGCGCTCGTCGGCTCGGGGTGCGACGGAGGCGAATCTCAGCTCCACAACTTCATTCTTGTACTTCCTCGAGGCCGCCCTCCTCCCACACCTCCTCCTCCTGCGGTGATTGGGAGCCAGCGCGCTCCCAGCTCGCCCCCCGCCCCCACCCCCTCCAACCGCATTCCAGCAAGTCCCTGGGAGTGGCTACTCCCGGCTTCACTTTCTCCCTCGCCCGGCGCAGGCCTGGGGTGCGTGCGGCGCAGCGGGCGGACGCCCGGGGTGCCCGCCGCCGTAGCCGCCCGTTTCTGCGAAGAGCACCTGAACGCCGAGGAGGTGATGGCGCCCCACCCCCCGGAGTCGCGGGCACATGCCATCTTCTTTTAAGTCGCAGGTTTTAGCGTAAACATTCCTGACGCGTTTGCATCCTACTCCATCAAATGCCAGTTCGGTTCAAAATCAAATAATGGCTTTCCCACCACCTCCTGAAAGTAACATTGATAGGCAAAGAGGGGCATGTGTCGTGTTTAACTTGTGGTTTCCAGGACTCTCGGCGTACCTTCTCGAATCTTTTAGGCATCTTTTCCAGTCCGAAAAGCATGGGTTTAAGAGGGTCTACAGGTTTGGGGGAAGAGGGTCGAATTGGAGAGACCGCCAGTTTTAAGAACGTCCCTCTTGTTTCTCTACTACTGGGACATTCAGCTCCAATTTATCCAAAGTTTTTTCTCTGTTCCTTGCCTTTCATCAGCCTGCATTCCACCTGGAGCCCCTCACTCTGTACTTAAGGCCCAGTGGGTGGTGGAGTGGGTGTGGGGGATGGAAGAAAGGCGTGTTTTTGTTGAAAATTCAAAAAAAAATTTAATGGGATATATGACTTACACCAGCAAATTATTCCTTGTTTGTCTGAAATTCAAATTTAACTGGGCATCCTTATTTTTATTTGCTAAATCTGGCCACTCTGGTTGAAATGCCTCAGCCCAGGGCATGCTTGTGATGCTCAGGAGGGATCAGAGGCACCTACTGGGGACTGAAGAATGGGCGCCAGTTGGTTGGAGCGCGTGGTCCAGTTAACCAAAAGGTTGCAGGTTTGATCCTCGGGCAGGGCACATATCCCTGGTCTGGGCACCTACAGGAGGCAACCGATCAACTGATTGGATTGATGTTTCTCTCTCATATCCATGTTTCTTCTCTCTCTCCCTCTTTCCTCTCTCTCTCTAAAAAAAAAAAAAAAAAAGGGAAACCAGCATTTCTTAAGCTGCTTCCATGTAGGCAGGCACTTTCACAGTGGAGGCGGGGAGGAAAGGTTGAGTATCGGGTGCTCTTGGATGAGAAAGACCTGGTTCAAATCCCCACTCCACCATTTTAGCTGTGTGACATTGGGCAAGCGCTGGAGTCTTTCTTGATCTGTTTGCTCACTTGTAAAATAGCATCTGGCATCCTGTGCTGCAGGTTAAAGGAAGCCATGCTACTGAAGCCCTCAGCACAGTACTTAGCACACAGTAAGTGGTCTCAGGTTTGGTTCAGACGGCAGCCCATGCAGGTTTTGTGGGGCCTGAAGCTTATGAAATTTGGAAGACTCTTTAGGAAAAGGAACGCGAAGTTATGAACACAAAATTCGACATGTGCTCCAGCTCTAACCAGTGATGTTCAAACTGCAGGTCATCTATTAGAAGATCAGTTGTGAATCCAATTTAGATAATCAAGACAAATTTTTGGTTTGTTTAAGAAATAGAATGGAAGAGGAAAGATTCATGAACATCACGTGCGGTAAGCGTGTATGGGTAACAGTATGTGTGTCCTGGCGATGAGGTCCAGCGGAGTTATTCCTGGGATGATAGTCACAGCCGTTCAAGAAATACTGCTATGTATGGGGACACAGCCACCCTCCAGGTTGGGCATCGACAGCCCTATTTTCTCTAGAAAGAGGGTGAGGGTCAAAGAAACAGAGGCTCAAATGAGTTAACCAATTTGCCCAGGACTCTCTCTGGGCTAATGAGGAAAAAGTTGAACAACCAGCAAAATCACTCCCCTTCCCATGTCCCCCCATCACACAGCCCAAGACCTGGCTGAGGTACCACTCAGCCCTTCTGGGTGAGAAGATTGTGGCCTGTCTCCAAGAGTCACTTGCTGGTCACATGCTGGAGGGCTTGCACCTGGACGTGTGTGCATTCAGCCTTCAAGAGGCCATCAAGATGTTAGGGTCAGGGTTAGAGATGTCCCTTCTCCCCCTGGGCCCACCCTCCCCTGACATTGAGTTAGGAGGGTTGGTCCAGCTAGGAAAGCTGCTGTGGCCCCACCCTTTACTGGACTGCCACTCTGTGCCCCTTCGTGTCCTAGAGCCTCACTCCTCATCTCACTGAGTCTTAGGGTGCCAGAGGAGGTGGGCGTTATCTGTCTCTGGTTTGCGGAAGAGGAACCCTGAGGTTCTCAGGTAATGGGAACTGAGATGTGAGGCTTTGGCTTCATCCAGTCCACTCCAGAGCCCCGAATCAAGAGTACCATGAACCCCTTTTCACCCCAGGCCCCCGCAGGGGATCCTGAGGAAGATCCTCCAAGAAGTCTGGGTAACTGACTACCCGTCCCATCCGCTCCCTCCGGCCTTGCCAAGCCAAGCCCACCCTCTCTGCATCCCGAATCCCAGAAGGAAACCCGAACTGGAGACAATGGTCAGTCCCAGTGGCCTGCCAAGAAGGGGCGGAGCCCGAGGGCTGGAGTGGGATGGGGGAGGAGCGGAGGTCAGAACTCACGCCCCGGGGAGGAGGCTCGAGAAGGGCCGAGGCTTTCGAGAGAATGAGCCCATTCAGAGCTGGGAAGGAAGGGGGAAAGACCTTGTCTGGTGTTTGACAAGAGGAGAGGAAGGGGGGCAGGGGTGGGTACTGCTGATTCGCTTCTCCCCTCCACTGCCCCTCCAGCAGTGCCTGGCAGGAGAGCCAAGGAAAGAGGATGTCTGAGGGACAAAGGCTGGAGGGGGTGGGTATTGGTGGGGAGAAGGGGGACTGGGGGACCAACGTGGTTGCTCAAGAAGCCTGAGAGTTTGCTAGCAGGGTACAGTGAGGACGCTGGGGAAGGAAACAGTTACAGAGGAGAGCAGTGGCTGCAGGACAGAAGGGAACCAACCAGGGGGCAGAGGACCGATGCGCCAGAGATCTGCAGAGAAGGTCTTTGGGCGACAGGTACCCGGCCTGTGGGCGTGGAGGTGACCACTGGCACTGGAGAGGCAGGAAGGGGCTCTGGCTTAGGGAAGGTGACCTCCAAGGGTCAACAGAGTGGGGTCTGAAACCAACCGCCTG
Source organism: Mormoops blainvillei (assembly GCA_004026545.1). Classification (NCBI taxonomy): domain Eukaryota; kingdom Metazoa; phylum Chordata; class Mammalia; order Chiroptera; family Mormoopidae; genus Mormoops; species Mormoops blainvillei. The sequence goes on from PVJD01013558.1 coordinate 31,841, forward strand.
TGAAATGCCAATCAATCATTGACCAGCTGCTGAGACTGGGGGGCACAGGAGGCTATGTGTGTACACACCCGTGTGCGTGTGTCTTGGCACCAGAGTCTCCTCCCTCTGCCTACCTCACCAGCCAGCCTGATGAGAGGACTGAAAGCAAACAGAAGAAGGGAACCGGTTCACAGTCCGAGGTCCAGGCCACAAACTGGGGCCTACCTCCCAGGACCTCAAGTCTGGCAAGTCTAACGCTTGGATTGCAGGGAAAATATCTGTATGAATTAGCTACTTGGAAGGAGTCCTCCCAGGGGCCACAGGAGAGTAATTTGGAAGATTTCGATAAGAAAATCTATACTTTCTAAAGGTGGCCTTTTAAGAACACTTGCAATCTAACTGCTGGAAGACGAAGCCCTGAGCCAAGGGTTAGCCCCAGTCCCAAGTTTGACAAAGGAGCATGCCAGACAAGGTGACCCTGGGCTTGCTGATCACCTCCCTCAGCCCCTCTCACCCCTCTCCCTACGCTGCTGCTTTGCCAAGAGGAAAACCGCCCTTGTACTCTCAGCCCCACCTGGCCTTGATGCGCACAAAAAGTGCACGTGGCCTCCATCCCGGCCTGTGCACACAGGGCTGTCGGGGTTTGCCTCCCTATGTCCTGCGCTGTCAGCGTGTTTGTGCTGACCTCTTAGCATGTGTGGGGGTTCTTTCCTAAAAGAGTCACTGGGCTGTGTGGCCTTATATAAGGCTTCACTTTGCCACCTGAAATAGAGAGTTGGAGTGACTGGTTCCTGGTCACAGTGTTTTATGATTTGGAGGGGGGGGGCAGTGATCCCTTCAAAACTCCATGCTTACCCCTTACAAGCCCTGTCGAACCATGGCTCTGCCAAATTTCAAATTCCTTGTTTCACAAACATTGCTTCTTCCTGTTCCAGTTAGCCCTTCAGGACCCTGAGCTCATTCATTCCCCTTCTGCTGAAAACACAGACCCCTGGGATTGTGAATAAAGACTTGCTTGCCTCTCTGGCTTTTGGTCTGAGGAGGAGAAGACTAGCATGGGGGTCGGGAGCGAGTTTCTGCAGGCGTGCCACCCTGGCATGCAGGTTACTTTGAGCTGAAAACAGTGAAAGTCCAGCAAACTCAGGAAGAGTTTTGTTGTTGTTTTTGTTTTTTGCTTTTTTGTTTGTTTGTTTTTGACATCCCTCTTGCTTGCCTAAAGAGATTCAGACAGAAAACCCTGCTTCAGGAAGGGAGCCCTAGCAGAATCATCTTAGCGTATATAAATTAAGTGTGGCAGGCAGGGAGGATCCGAGCAAAAATCTGTTTGCTAGATTACCCAGTGTCCCATTGTTTCTTGGTGGCCCTGCAAGAATATGTTTGCTCTTTTTTGTCCACCTATGAATTGCCTACCTCCTCTTCCTTAGTCCAAAATGATATGTAAACCTCATTTTGCCCGTTTGTCTTTGGAATGTCCATGCTTATGTGAATTCCCTATGAGCACTTATTAAAATTTGGTTTTTCTCCTGTTAATGTGCTCTATGTCTTTTGAATTATTTGACC